>PVJC01003642.1:0-68904 GCA_004026665.1 Murina feae
TGGCTTACCCTGTCTCGGAGAAACGGTTAATTTTAATATTTCGCTTTTATTAGTTTAGATAAACAAAATAGATCCAGAGACAGAAGCATGGAGCAGACTGATGAATCTTAGAGGGAAGGAGGGTGGGGCAGGGAGAGATTAACCACAGAACTTGTATGTATACCAGGGGCCCAGTGCATGAATTTGTGCACCTTGAAAGGAGCTGTGGGCACAGAACTGTGGTGAGCACAGGGGCAGGTCTCAGCCCATCCTTTGTACCCCTGCCTGGCCCCTCCCACCAGGGTCCCCCATCCTGTCTGCTAGCAGCCCACTCTTACTGCCACCACTCCCATGAACTGATGGCACCAGCCTGCTCACACCTGCTGATGGCATGGAGCGATTGAGGCTGGCCCCAGCATCAGGAGCAGGGAGAGGTGGAGAAGTTTTCAGGGGCGGTTGGGGCCGGCAGCCTCCACTCACATCCACTGATGGCACTAAGCAGCAGGTGCAAGCAGCAGCTCCCACTCCAGCAGCTGGTACAAGCAGATCCATCATCAGCAGTGGGTGCAAGAGGCAGCTGCTGACCCCGGTAACCCCTCAGGAGCAGAGGGAGGTGGAGAAACCCTGAGGGGCAATCAGGGCCGGCAGCCACTGCTTGCACCCACTGATGGCACTGCGTGACCAAGGATAGCACTGGGTGCCAGTAGCCAGGAGTGGGTGAGAGTGGTGGCTACAGTGCCAGCAACAGGTGCAAGCAGGGCTGGCGCCAGCAGCAAGTGCAAGCGCCAGGCAGGACCACAGCATGTGGGAGCAAAGAATTTTCAGTAACCACCAGAGGCTTAGCGACTGGCACCCTGCCTTGGTCTGGTGCTCCTCCTCACCTGCTTCACCATCTCGCTGCAGCTGACTCCCACCATGTTCCGCGTGCACCCCCTGGTGGTCAGTGCACATCATAGTGACTGGTTGTTAGGTTGTTCTGCTGTTTAGTCTATTTGCATATTAGGGTTTTATATATATAGATATGCATAACTCATGGACACAGACTATAGTGTGGTGAAGGCCTAGGGAGGAGACAGAGGTGGAGCAGGGGGTCAATGGGGAAAAAATGGGATATCTGTAATACTTTCAACAATAAAGGTAAACTTTTTAAAAACTTGTGGTTTATGGGCCAAGTACAATCTAAAGATGTGCTTTCTTTATCCAATCAGCATTTTTTTGTTAAAATAGTTGCCTAAATATAAATGCAGACATTTTGCCAGAAAAAAAAAATAAAACTTATGACTTCTTTTGAAAAACCAAAAGATATGGCCAACTTCATCTTGCTTTTCCGTATGATAACCATTGGATAAAGCCAGTGTTCCCCCAGTATACCTGGCCCACGGAGCTCATTTATGCCTGACCACACTAGACAGCCACTTGAGTGAGGACACAACTCCTGCTCTCCATAACCAATGAGGCCTATCTAGTTCTATAAGTCCATGAGCCTGGAGTACAACTGAGAATCCAGAAACAAGCCCATATTACTATAGTCAGTTGAGTTTTCAGCAAGTGTGTCAAGACAATTCAAAGGGAAAATATTTTTTTTCAAGAAATGGTGCTGGCCCTAATCAGTTTGGCTCAGTGGATAGAGTGTCAGCCTGCGGACTGAAAGGTCCCAGGTTCAATTCTGGTCAAGGGCATGCACCTGGGTTGCAGGCACATTCCCAATAGGAGGTGTGCAGGAGGCAGCTGATCAATGTTTCTCTCTCATCGATGTTTCTAACTCTCTATCCCTCTCCCTTCCTCTCTGTAAAAATCAATAAAATATATTTTAAAAAAAACAAAATAAAGAAATGGTGCTGGACATCTTGGTAGCCATATGCAACAAAATAAAGTTGTACACACTGTACACAAAATTAATTCAAAATGGATTAATTCAAAATTAACTCAAAATATAAAAAAATGAAACTAAACCTATTAGAAGAAAAACTTCAAATTTGTGAATATGCTAAAGAAAACACAGACCTATGCTCTTTAAAAGTGTATGAATTATATTTCAATTTAAAAAGTACATGAACCTCCTGTAAGATTCTAAATCTTCGTCTCCATTAACTCAAAATATTAAAAAATGAAACTAAACCTATTAGAAGAAAAACTTCAAATTTGTGAATATGCTAAAGAAAACACAGACTTATACTCTTTAAAAGTGTATGAATTATATTTCAATTTAAAAAGTACATGAACCTCCTATAAGATTCTAAATCTTCATCTCCATTATCCCTGTTAACATTATCAATATCGTCAAATTACTTTCCACAGTCATAATTTAAACAGTATGAGCTATTAACTTCACTTTAGTGTAAAACATAGTAAATTATGGCTAATGTTGGAATATATTTTACTTATAAAAAATAAGACTTGAGCCTCTTCTTTCAAAAAAGGAAAGTTTGTGAAGAATTTTTTACAGTTACTTATTTTATGCCTTTTTAAAGGTGAAAAATTTTTGTACTTCATTTTCTCAAATGAACATCTTAACTCTATAGGACCACATAAAATATCTTCTAGCTTGCATCTTCATCGATGCTAAATTGATTCATTTAACTTTTAACATCCTTTTCTATAATTGCCCTTAAAACTATGAGCTCATGATCTCTTCTGAACTTCCGCTCAAGCTGGGGCATCTGGAAAGTCTGCAGGACCTTCAGAGGCCCACTTCAAGCCCTCTTCCCCTACACTACAGTGCTTAAACACTGGAGAAAAATAGCCAATTGTCTTGTACAGTGACTATGAAGAATGAATCTACTAATTGAAGGTGTGGTGTGTAAGTAAGTGAATTATACCATCTCCTCCGATTGCTCTCTCAAACCTTGGCATAACTGCAGAAGAGACCTGCACCCCCAAAGTACCCCCATATTTTCTCAACTTTATCATAGTTGGAGTCCCAAAAGTATTTTCTCCCTGTGCTGACCAAGCGAAAAAGGTAGTAAATTATCTAACACTAGTGCCCCGATGCATGGATCCATGCATATTGAAAGGAAATTTATTAGAAGGTGGCCAGCAGGGCAGGACTGGGTGAGATGGACCCGACATGCCCTGGAGCCAAGCTTCCGAGGTCCCTCTCCAACCGGCCACACTGGGGCAGTGCCATGGCTCAACCAGCGTCTGCAGAGTGAGCGGGTTCCCTCCAGAAGGTGGGGCCCTCGGCCTGGCCTGAGGGGATCAGGCTGAAATCAGCTCTCTGACATCCCCTCAGGGGTCCCAGATCACAAGAGAGCAGGTCCTGGGTGATGCACCCCAAATAGGGCTCCCTCCTCCTCTCTGGTTCTGGTGTGCGCCACCTGAGAACCGCTGCTGCCAAGTCACTGCAGCTTGCAGCTTGGCAGCTCCTGCATTGAGTGCCTGCCTCCTGGTGGGCAGTGTAATACCTACCAGCCAGTTGGCTGGTTGGACTGTCACTTAGCCTTTTATATGCATAGATTATCCAACCAATTTGCCCAAAATTGAAGCGTTAAAGGTGAAAACTTGTTTGTCCTTAAAAAGGGGGTTCATATGGAAGTAACTATGAATGCAAGTATGTGAGCATATATAATGAGAAGTGGGGAAAATGTTATTTCTGAGTTGGCTACTGTTTGAATTGGAGTAGGAATGCAGTTCCTCTTCTGTGGCAGAGAATTTCCTTTTGTTTAGAGCAACACCTTGATGTGTCTACACCTCTTGCCCCCTGCCTAGATAAATGCACTCCAGAATGAGGATAAAGTTGATTTGCATAATAAAATAAAGCAATTCCTTAAAAGAGTGATCTTCAGTGGGGTTGGGCATGAGGATGCCTTCAGCTCTATACCTCCCCCTGCTCCATTCTGCTCAGTGTAGCCCACCCTCTATGCATGCATACTACACAGACTCTCTCGCCACTGGCTGCCAACTGGGTTCTGCTAGTGGGAAGTAATTGTCAAAGATTGGAAAGTGGGAGGAGGGCCAGGCCAAGACGTCTACTCCACAGGCTGTTTTTATGCTGGGCCCCTGGCTGTAGGAGCTGGGCGATTCCCTCTGGTTTTGAGACTGTTTCTCTGCCCTTGTCCTTAGGCCAGGGCAACACTCCCTTCTGTTCCCAGCCACAGAGCTTGCAGACAGTCAGTTCCGCGATAAGTAACATGTGTGCTCCTCAAAATCCTCATGCTCTGCAGCAATGTGAAGGGAACGCACCGGGCATTCACAAAATGGGGCGAGAGGTTCCCCCACACTGCATCTGTGACATTTCAGAAAGATAGGAACCTAATCAAACTTGTTCCACTTGTTCCACGAATGAGAAATACATACCACAAACACTGCCTTTACCTTGAGAGGGCCCTAGGACGTGAGGCAGGAGGGTGGCGCTGGGGGCTACTGTGATGTGGTGCAGGAAGCTTATCTGTGTGGGACAGAGAGTGTTCACAGCAGCTGGGATGGTGTGGCTGTGGCCATGACACGGTGCTCAACCGGGGTGCATGATGGTTGTATGGTGGAGGGGTATGTGTTTTGTGTGTTCCTACATGGCCTCATTGAACAGGGTGCAGACTTCTGTGTTCACCTAAGGTTTCCCATGGGTGAAATCACACATAAGCAAATGCAAAACTATGGCCAAATGGATCCTGAATATTCCAACGGCATTGGAACAAGTGTTAAAACACCCCTGACTTACATGGTTCCTTCCCCGCACCTGGCCTAGGGCCTTGTAAGCAATGGTCCCCTCCTTGCGTGCCTCTCTATGAGCGCAGTTGAGTATGTCCTTTGCTGCGAACACACCTGCAGGGAGACAAGAGCTCCCGCACTATGGTGATGGGTAAGGACTCCCAACAGCCCGTGAGAAATTTCTTTTGGCAGCAGGTGCTAAGGAACTTGGAAGGACAGTGATGTGTCTTAAAACGCATTGCTGCTGTGCTCTACTACCTGGCCACCCATCCCCAGCCCACTCCCTGCAGCACCTCTGTGTTAGATGGGCTTGGGGGTGAATGGGGAGGAGAGAGTGGGGTGGAACATGAACAGGGGTCACAATTGCTGAGCTAAACAATTGAGACATTGAGACGCAAAGCTGCTTGCCCAGAATCAACATAAGAAAGTTAATCCCTGAGTTTCAGCCTCCATCCCCAGTAGAGGGCATGCAGGAGGCAGCCAATCAACTATTCTCTCTCATCATTGTTTCTCTCCCTTCCTCTCTCTGAAATCAATAAAAAAAAAAGAAAAAGAAAAAGAAAAGAAAAGAAAGAAATATAACCTCTGGCCCTAGCCAGTTTGGCTCAGTGGGTAGAGTGTGGGCCTGCTGATCAAAGGGTCCTGGGAGAATTCCCATCAAGGGCACTCACTACCTTGGTTCTTCTTGGCTGGGCCCTGGTTGGAGCTTGTGTAGAAGGCAAATGATCATGTATTTCTCTCACATCGATATTTCTCTCTGTCTTTCCTTTCTCTTCCACTCTCCCTAAACATCCATGGGAAGATATCCTTGGGTGAGGATTAAAAAATATAAAAAGAAAAAGAAAAAGAAAGGTAACCTCTGAAAGGCACCAGGGCGCATATCCTGCAGTCCTGTGGTTCCGGGCGCTATTCCCTTGATGGGGAACCGGACTCCACACACAGGAAGGGGGCGTATGTCTTTTACTGTCATATTTTCCTTCAAGAAAAGCTTCTCACCAATATTTTCCATTTCAAAGGCAATTGTTCTGCAAGTAACAAAAATCTAGGAGTAAAAATATGTCTTTTTTTTTCTCTCCACAACAGGCTTTTTAATTTTTTTCCTGAGTCAGAACATAAATATAACCCAGTCCTTGCCCAACAATATTACATTAGCCATGGAAGCACACCCACGCAAACGCATTATTAATCCTCCAAGAAGCTCTTGCAGAATTTGATGAAAGCTGAAATGTATTTTCACAGATGGTTGTGCTATGGTATATTTGATTTGAAAAATATTAAACAAAGCAATACCCCATTTCTGTTTTATTCCCTGAAAGCAATTACTACATGAAAAGGTAGACAGGCAGTACACAGTTAACAAACAAAGACTAAGGAGTTGTCATCGGCTTAGAAATGTTCTGGAAAATAAATGAGGGCCACTCGCCACTAATCTGACTATAAAATACAGAAATGAAAAACCTGTATTGCGAACATACACATACCTCTATCCCACATCACAATTTGATGAGGCAAGAGATACATGGCCCAACACTGATTGTTTTTACAGGAATATGACAACTTCCCAAAGAAGAGAACCAGAACGTCTCTCCCTGCACATAAAAAGCAAATTACAGATGGAAAAAAATTCACTACTCTCAGAGCAAGAGTCAATTAAAAAAATATGGCTGGCTTTCACAGGGCAAGTTCCAGGCGTAGAGTGTTTTCATAGAAATTGATCCTAAAGGAAAGATCTGAGTGCTGCAAAAGCCTGCGGAACCCCTCACGCCTGTCATATCTTCTCTGAAATACTAAACACGGATTTCCGCCTCCCTGGCTCACATATTTCCCCCAACTGGTCCCGCAAGGTGTTGCTATGCTTTTAACAGCGTATTTCCTTTCAGAAAATCACATTTATAATAGCTGCATGGTAGATACTGAATAATAATTAATATGTCTAACAGCAGTATTGTGATGTACAGTGCTTTACAAAGGAGAGAGAGAGAGAGAGAGAGAGAGAGAGAGAGAGAGAGCGAGCATGGGGTTAAATGACAGGATGAAACTATGGAAAGGAAGGCCAGAGGCAGCTCGGCACATGCCATGTCCCTGACGTGTGCAGGGACAGCACAAATGGCACTGTTTAAACAGAAGGCGATACTGACTCTGAGTTACCCCCCTTTTTTTTTCTTCAGAAACATTAAGCAGGAGCCTCGCCTTTGTGTTGTCCAAATGTGGAAACCAACGAAAGGAATCTCTGAGAGTCACATGGATTTTGAGCTCAAACTTCTGCACATGTTCCCCTCCGCCTTGTCACCTTTCATCCACCTTGCAGAGTCTCACTAAGGGTCTAGACAGCAAGTTCTGCACCTTTTTATCATGCCCGGGATGGCTGTCAGCCGGCAGGAAAGGAGCTCTGATAGCCAGGCTTGAATCTACTCATGGGGACATGATCATTCGCTCCATTGGCCTTATCGCTCATTCTTCAGTTAACATTTTGACCCCTGGAAATCCAACGAGGGCATTTTCTCCAGTTTTCCACCCTTGACCTCAGGGAAGCAGGGCCTTTATTCTCCGTCCCCTCTTGCCCTTTGGAGATAATTGCCTACATTTGGGTGCCTATATTATATATGTTTCAACCTGTTCTCCAAACGTTAACTGTTTGGGATTAAAATAGTTTCTAAGAAGCATTTTCAGCCTTTCCTTGAACTCCTGCCAATCTATGCTCTGCACAGAAAGGAAAATGCTGAGCATTAAAAACAAAATGAGGATTAGTCAGAGGGAGATAATAAATAGCACATTACTGCATGTGGCAGAAGTGAAGAAGCAAAAAGAGAGAGAGAGAGGAAAAACCAACAATTTGTTTATATTTTAGTGGTTTAACCATAATGACCATTTGAGATCTTTGCAAAGGTAAGAGGAACATAGATTTGTGTCAAAGTAAGAAAAAGATTGGAGAAAAGTTTTACCATGGAAATCCCATCAGATCATTACTGCTGTTTATATAACCAGATTGAGAGTCAATTTAAGTACTCCCACATGCGTTATTTGCAATCAAATATTAATGAAGGTAAGAAATGATGTAATAAATCATGATGAGGATGATAACAAAGCCAGGAGTTAGACTGAGGTCTGCAGGATCCAGTTCTCTTAATATAATGCTAATGAAGGGTTGGGGCGGATCTATGCAGACCTTTGTCCCAATCTCTGCAGGTTGGGTTCAGAGTGGCTATAGGCTGCCATTTGGGAAGGGAGTCATACAATAATAACCAACACCACCACCACAGCTCATTTCAATAAAAAAAGAAAAAACCCAACCCTACCAAGCTGATGGACACATTTCAACCTCATGTTACAGATGAGAAAATCAAGGCACAAAGAGAGAGATTAAGCAACTTCCCAAAGGTGACACTGTTAGTTGGTGGAGAAAAGATTTAAACTCAAGCAGTGTAGCTCATAGAATCCCTCCTCAACCCCACATTCTCTAGCCTGTATGAATGAGCTGGGAAAGGTGTAGCCTTTATATGTGTACCACTAAAGAAGGAAGCATTTGGCCAGCCACCCATGTGTTGAACAAATACATAATTGAGTGTCCACTATGTTAATGCCAGGTGTTAATGCTGAAGACTGGTGGTTTCTTGATTCACAAGCAAATGAAATCCCTGCTCTTTTGGAATTTACAATCTGATTGGGAAGATTGGTGGGAAATTCAGGCTGCCTACAAAGCTTTGGAGGGAAGTACACTAGAATGGGTCTGGAAGTTTAACATGCCTCAGAATTGACTATAGAGCTTGTTAAAATACAGATTGCTGGGCTTCGTCCTCACAGTTTGTGGGGATGCGTGTAGGCCCCCAAATTTGCATTTCTGACAAGTTCCCAGATAAAGCTCATAACAGCTGGGGTAGGAGTTACGCTTTGAGACCACTACTGTAAAGAGTTACATGGTTGGGAGAAATGTTTGTTAGGGATAAGCCTGTGCTTAGGAAAAAGAGTCACTGACCTACATAGATGTAACTGGAGGCCTGCAGTGTCTCTCATCCTGTCCTAAGATCGATATGCTTGCTAGCATGGGTAAGACATCCAGCCACCAACAGCCATTCACACATGGGATGCCACAGAAGGAGAGGTAAGTTAGGTGAGTTTTAGTACCATAGAGTTGAAAGGAAAGTAACATGAGGCCAGAGTATGATGTCTGGAGTACATTTTTGAGGAATGGGAAGGTAAGATATTGACACTCTAAAAGCCTGGGGTGCTAATGAAAAGAAGAAAATCATTACAGGGGAATTTTCTACCCATCAATCCAAGAATCAGTTTCATTTTTACAGATAATGATATACTACCTTTAATTGAAATGATGACTAAAATTGCCTCCAATTTCTTGGGACTGATTTCAACATAGTTGAAAAAAGGGCCTAAGTTATTTTCATCTATAAAAGTAGATATTCCAGATTCACAGCCTTCTTGAAAAGATTCGTGGCAAGAGTGAAAGGAAGTATTGGGGAATGGGTCAATTTCTTTGCAAACCATATGTGGATGGAAGAAGCAGCATTATCTGAGAGCAGCACAATTATATATGCACACACATATATAAATTTCTTTCAAAAGAGAGTTGATAGGACAGAACAGGAGAGCTTCCAAAGCAGAAAGGAGCAACACGTGTTGGCATTTGGCTGACCTTCCTTCAGATCAAGCAGATGAATTTCTAACACCGGGGAAGTCATTTTGTTGTGCTCTGCACACAGCCTGTGCTAAAGCCAGGAAAGAGCATATCCACTTGGGCAAATAAATATCCAACCTTAAAGACAAATGCAAATGATTTGGAAAGTCATTTAGGAGTTCATCGTCTCTCCTGTCAGCTATCTGGTAACCCATTCTTTGTCTTTGCCCAGGTAATTAAAAGTCAGCTAGTTTGTTAGTAACCAAAATCTTAAGCTTATACCCCACAGGCAAATTCTGACCAATAGATGTGATCATTGAACCTGAGTATCTGGCTCCTTATTGCTGTGCCTTTGAGTGTTGAACTTGGATGCCTTACATGGAGCACTTGCTGTCCTTTGCACACTTGCCCACAGCTCTGCAATATCTTTAGCCTGGATAGGTGACACCTTTAGGTTCCTGGCCAATTGCCTGGAGAGACTTGAGGTTTTTGACCTCTGTATGTAGTGTACAAAATCTCCCTTCAACTCCAGCATTACTTTCTAACTGCTTCAAGTTTTTTCTTCACTTCACTAGTGCAAGGACAGGTTTTTCCATAAAAGTTTTCATTATTCCTGGGTGAGGGATACAATACTATATGAAACTTGGGGAGGAAATAAGTTTCTCAGAAAAAGTGCAGAATTGCTTTGCTGTCTGATTCATAGTCCATCCCGGATTGTAGATCTCTTTTTGACAAACTGGATTTTTTGAGCTGATATAATAAGATGTCAAGACTGGGAAGTGTCCTGATTTCAGCAAAATGGGTATATCACCACCTGGTGTGAATTAGCCCAGAGAACACACACTAAGTGTTAGGAGGTTCACAGCGTGGCCTTTAAAAAAATTCGAAGACAGAGAATGTGAGCTGCCTCAAGGCATGTTCATTTTTATTCTGAAACGAATAGGAAATACACAGTAGTAAAAGCAGAATTACTAATTCAAAAGCAGCTAGAGATATTAAAACAGAAATTAATCTTACGTACCTAACTCTTAAAATTGGTAACAAAGCAAGATAAGATGGCAAGCCAGCACTGAAAGGGAAATGGAATGGTGACATTAAGAACCTCTTACCACTCACTGTGAAATCTGAAGTGTGGACACTTTAAGGAGATGTAACAATACAGCTTTCAAGGGCAAAGACTAACAGAAAATGACTTTCCAAGGATGGTGAGGCCCTACTGGAGCCGCTAAGTGCTGAAACCATTTGTAGTTTGCACTCTCATTACAGACCAGGGCTAGGCTCAGGCTGTCTCAGGCACTGTGCCATGGTTTGATGTTAAAAGCTAAACGTATCTCCTGCTACTTTATCTGTGCTGCTCATGTGACCATTTTCTTCAAAGATGATAGGAAAGCTTATTTTATCCCAGTCTCAGTCTTTTTAATTGAATAGACTGAATTCTAGAGAGCAAATCTAGCCTCTAATGGTTAACTCTGTGGGTTTTCCCCTTGGGCGTATTGAACAGCTTATACAGCTATGAGCTTCACGACCGGGGCCTCTCCTCACTAGTGAGCGTGCTGATGACTTTTGAGCTAACAGAGAATTGATCTGGAAGCTCAGTTTGACCATCACATGCATCCCCAAGTCTATTTTGTATGGAAGAACTGTATGCATGTCCATACATATTTCAACATCAGCTCTTAAACCTAAAAAAAATGGTCTTAATAGAATTTCCAAGTCCAAAGTGCTTGTTTAATCTCATACCCAGTGCCTATGACAGAAAAGACTAATTCTGGATGTTTGCAAAAGTCTTTGTGTGTTCAGTTGGGGTCAGTGTACAGGTGGCTTGCTCAGAGATCCTGTGAACTGTCGGACCTTCCAAGGAGGAAAGAAAATACTAGTAATGTTCCTCAAGTTTCTTCTCACTACCAGGCCCTGAATTATCAGCTCTATGGTTGTAATATGTACAATGTCACCGTCTTCGTGGGCATTAGCTGACCGCCCTATTTAAGACCACACCCCCTCTCCTTAATTTCTCCCCTTAGGTAGTATTTATCACTTTGCACTATAAAATTTACATATTTTGTGTATTTTCTGTCTTCTTCCACTAGAATACAAGCTTCATGATGGTATTCATTTTGCCTGTTTCTCATGGCCTATATCTGGCGCCTGGCAGGTAGTACACACCCAACAGTAGACACCAAGAAACCAATGTGGAATAAGTGAATGAATGAGTGAATATAAACCCCTAATGATATATCCACATTATCTTGTGTGCCGAAGGGTTCTGCGTCAGGAGGACATGGATTGGAGCCCAGTTGTGCCGTTTATGAGTGAAGTAGCCTCAGACAAAGGACAATCTCTGTGAATCTCAGCATCTTCATCCCTGGAAGGTAGGCAATGCTGGTTCCTTCCCCGTAAGGTTGTTGTAATGACAACCCAGACCCCCTGTAGGTGTTCCAAAATCGCTGACTATTATTACTGCTGTTTTTTTAATTCATAAACTAATGCGGAACAATCATTCAGTGAATGTACAGAATTCCACACCTACTTATGTTCTACAAGCTCCTGTCTTGGGGGCTAGGGGGCAGGGAGGGCTTCGTGGCGCCTCGCGGTTGAGTGCTTTGTGAATCAGTCTGGTGTCTGCTGCTCAGGCTGTCCACTGACTTTCTGAAGTCTGAGGTACACTTTAAAGCACTTATTTTGCTTCTAGCTTTGGGAAGGAGGACATGGAGAGAGGCCTGTAGAGCTCGTATTTCAAGGCATGTCAGGAACCGAGATGGCCGCTGCACAGATAACCCTGGAGATGGATGTGGAACATTAGCTGAGGCAGCATCCCAACCAGGCCCATGCCGGGCTTTCCCGCTTCAGAATTCAGAGGAAAGGGCGCCACAGCATGCAAACACGGGGACACCGAGTTCCCGAAGGAAGGAAGGCGCAGTCACCCGGGACTCAGGGTTCCTGGAAGTGGTGGTAATGTCCTGGCATTGTGCTGCACGGGGCTGTGTGGGCAGAAATGCTTCCTAATTATGCCTATTTTCCTGCTGCGTGTCCTCTACATTTAGCTGCTTGATTAGTTAAGAGGGAAAACTAGTTTTTAAAAGCACTTATTCTAAGTCTAAGTGCTTATTTGGTCCTTTCCACAAGATATTGAAATAGGAAGTACTTATCCATGTGCCCATTTCACAGGTAGGGGTATAAAGGTTAAGTCACTTATTTTCGTGACCACTTATCTGTGGTCACAAAACTAGTAAGTAGCGCAGGCAGAACTGGCCCCTGGTCTGTGTGATTTCAGCTCCTGCACACTTCAATACCCCGCTCTCCACCATAACACAGCAACTCAAGGAGGTCCCCTGTGTTACCCTCAGCTCCCTGTACATTGTCTTCACAGCTTTGCACTTACTTGGTAAGTAAATACACTATAAATACTGATTACTTGCCCAGCACCGGACTCAGTGAACAGTACGTCATCTCGTATTCCAGCATCACTGTGTTTGCAGCCAGAGCATAGACCTAATTCGTGACAAAAACTCAGAAAATATCTGTTGAGTATGTGAATAAATACAAAGTGTACAGAAATTGAGATTTCAGGTTAAGATTGAAATTCACTTAATTTTTTTTAATGAATAGAAAACACTGAAAACTCATTCATGCAGTAATCTCCCCCTTTTAAGGACAAAACCAATGTATCAGAGCGTTCAAATAACCCTTCTCCTAGTTGCTCCACGATTCCATGGGAAACCCAAACAATTGTGTAATTTGTCTCTTTATTGTTCTACTCGTTCACAAAACAGCTGCTAGTACAGGGTGGGGCAAAAGTAGGTTGACAGTTTTGAGTCCATGAAACAGTTTAAATTTTTGCCTTATGATTTATTAATTATTGTATTATTTTCCATATGAATAACTGTAGGCCTATTTTTGCCTCACCCTGTATATACCCATCTTGTACCCTCTTACCTCTTTACTATTAGTCCTTGGTAGACACTCAAGTGTTATTTGTGGAGTGACCAAGCAAAAATACTGCTGATCGCCTCTTGCCAATATTTGAATAAAAGTAAAAGTGCTGGTACCTTTATAGCAATGTAAAGGTTTTCCTGATTGATATGAATTTAGAGATCTTCAAAGAACGTTACTTTATGACTTTCAACATTCAAGACACACAAAACAAGGTCAACCCGGCTGAAGGAAGGAGTGCCTGGTCATGAACCCAGGCTAAAGAGAAACAGCCCCACTGCTTTCGTTTCATTTTCCAAACAAAGTTGGGAGGTAAACCACAGCTTCTGACCAGGGATTTAAACATTTGGAAAACTGGCTAAAATCGCTTACACGTAAACAGCAAGAGATTAATACTATGCTTTTCAAACTGGCTTTAATGAGTTCTGTGAGATTTCACCACACAAAAAGTTAAAATGACTGTTCTCAGAAATAAACAAAATGAAAGTAATGTAAAGTTAACCTTCTCTCAGCAAACAAAGCAAGACAACAACAACAAAAACCTAAACCAGACTAAACACACAGAAAGCAAAAGAACAAAAGAATCTGGGAGGAGGGGAGTGGTGGAGAAGTAAGAATGGAGAACTGTGCTACGAGGTAGGAAGGGAAGCATTCCAGGAAAATAAAAGAAATGCTGAACAAAACAGTGCAGGCATCAGGGAATGGTCAGAGACCAGATACAGAAGCAGAGGATTCAAGGTCCTGGCTGGTGAGGCAAAGCTGCAATAATCCAATTTCATTTCTCATCTCTGCTATTTGTTCAGTTTTATACCCTCTGCAAATACACAGACAGCTGTTTCCCTTTGACACAATTATCTTTGTCTAGCTGGAAGCTTTTGAAATGTCCCTTTGAAAGGTTTGCAAATCTTACAAGAAGCCTAAACATATTAAGTGACATATCTTTGGGATTTTAGGCAAGGAAAGCAGCTCTCTCAGTGCTTGAATCTGAGAGCCTTGAACCTGAAAGCCAAGATCGGGGATGATGGAACAAAGCCCTAGAGATTCAAAGTAAAATGAACCAGGAACTTATCTGATATTGGAATTCAACAACCCGACCATTAGCTTAATTATCCTATGAGTCGAAAGTGACCCAACGTGTCAACCTATTGGCTGACCAGCAACCAATCAGACTGAGTTTTACCCAAGATATTCAGAATCTATAGTCAATTGACGATGGACACTAAAATAGAACATCAAGTAGATTCAGGATTAGTGGTCAGGTTGGCCATGTTAGTCCAAAGACAGAAGGAGGAAAGTGAGGCCCTAGCCAGTCCGACTCAATGGATAGAATGTCAGCCCTTGGACAGAAGGATCCCAGGTTCAATTCTGATCAAGGGCACCCACCCCAGTTGCAGGCTTGATCTCTGGCCCAGGTTGGGGCACGAATGGGAGACAACCAACCAATGTGTCTCTCTCACGTTGCTGTTTCTCTCTGTGTGTCTCTCTCTTGCCCTTTCTCTCTCACTCTCTCTCTCTCTCTCTCTCTCTCTCTCTCTCTCTCTCTCTCTCTTTCTCTCCATATATATATATATATATATAAATTTCTTCAGGTGAGGATCAATGAAACAAAACAAAAAGAGAGCAAAACAATTGAGGAAGTCAGCCAAGAGAGAGAAAAGATCAAAAGACACAAGAGGAACAGATCATGAAGTTGACAAAAAGACTGAATGTGTAGCCCCTGAGAGATAGAAGTATCTACCATTCTTATTGACTTTCCACCTCCTGTTCCATGGACACTCACTGTCCAAGTCTGTGACAAATAAGTAATGGCCAATATTATTGTATTGAGTACATATCCAAAACATTATATATATATATATATATATATATATATATATATATATATATATATGTATATATATTGCTTCATTTCATCCTCAAACAATACTGAAGTAAGGACTATTATTCCCATATGACAGATAGCAAAACTGAGGCTTAGAGACATTCAGTAATTTACCCACCCAAGTTTCATGATTAGTGCCTGGAAGCAATAATATTAAAACTCAGTTCTGTTTGATTCCAAAGCTGTCACTCTTAAACACAACTATACACTACTGGTTGTATACTTAAGTTACCTTCCTCTTACTTTTAATCTTCACCCAAGATATGTTTGTATTTATTTATTTATTTATTTATTTATTTATTTATTTATTTATTATTGAAAGGAAGGAAGAGAGAGAGAGATGTGAGAAACATTGATTGGTTGGCTTCCAATATAGCCCCAGCCTGGGGATTGAACCTGCAACCTAGGTATGTTCCCTGACCTGGAATTGAACCCACAGCTTTTTGGTGTATATAACAATGCTCCAGCCAACTGAGCCACTGAGCCAGGGCACCTTCCTCTTTTCTTGAACAAGATTGAGAATTTTTTTTTATAGAAATCAGCCTGATCCCTGATTAAGACATAAATTTTAAAAAATGTAACACATTGGGCACTAGACAGTGAGGTCGTGACACAGAGGCAATTCTGTGGCTCAAAGCCCCAGTGCCAACTATAGAAACAGTAAAACGACCAGGATTGCTGGGTAATGGTGGGAGGGAGGAGTAGGAGGAGCAAGGAAGATGTTTAGGTCAGTGAGACTACTCTGTCAATACTGCAGTGTGCACACATGTCATCATACACTGTTCCAGCCCATAGAGCGTATACCACCAAGAGTGAACACAGTGGAAACTGCAGACTTGGGGTGAGAATGATATGTTGGTTCATTGATTGTAACAAATGCTCCATACTGGGGGGGAGGTGGCTGTGTGTGTGAGGAGACAGCGGGTAAATTGGATCTCCCCATACTTCCTATTCCAGTTTGCTGTGAACTTAAAACTGTTCTAAAAATAGTTTATTTATTTTATGCAGCAGCATGGATGGATGAAGCAGGGAGTCTCCCAGGGGTGAGGACGACGGAGCCCCTAGCGCTAGGACGCTTGCATGCACGACTCCAGAGACCAGGTTCTGTGACGCAGGTCTAATTTTATTGAGGAAGTACAGCAGTATATATAGGTGGAAGGTGGCCAATCATAGAACATTTTCTTAGGGAGCCAATGAGCGTAAAGGTTGGGGTACTGTGTACGTGGCTCTGGGAGGGGCTAGGTGGGCGTTGCCATCTTCCTGGTTTGCCAGAAAGATCTGAACTGTTGGAGTGTGCTCAC
Source organism: Murina feae (assembly GCA_004026665.1). NCBI lineage: Eukaryota > Metazoa > Chordata > Mammalia > Chiroptera > Vespertilionidae > Murina > Murina feae. Next base: position 16,370 of record PVJC01003642.1, read on the forward strand.
AGCATTGCATCAGCCACTGCACTGAGATAAACCTCCTGTGCTCTACCTACAGATGGAACTGGAGAACATTATGCTAAGTGAAATAAGCCAGTCAATGAAAGAAAAATACCACATGATCTCACTTATTTATGGATAATAAAGACCATTATAAATTGATAAACATAAACAGATACAGAGGCAGAACAGCACTGAACAGACTGTCAAACTACAGCTGGAAGGCTGGGGAGGGTTGCGGGGGAGTTAAGAGATCAACTGAAGGACTTGTATGCATGCATATGAGCATAATTAATGGACACAAGACACTGGGGGGTAGGGGAGGAGGGGGAAGGTCAAAGGGAATAAATGGAGACTTATTTAACACTCTTTGTAATACTTTAAGCAATAAAACAAAATTAAAAAAAATAAAAATAGTTTATTTTAAAAATTACTTTTGGGCATAAGAATTCTATTTTTAATAATATTTTTCTATGGCATTTTCCTCATTTCTGGGTTTTTATATTCAGTAAGTTGGATTGTATGAAATACGCTTTCTGACTAAACTTGGTGTTCTGTTGTTCTCCTCAGTGTTCTGACATTTTTTTAAAAGATAGGAAATTATTTAATGTAGTTTTCAAAATTGTGTAAGAGAAAGGGAGATGGAATTATACTTTTAGGAATAAAACCAGTGAAGCTGAGGAGTTCGGGTCCTTATGTTTACTACCAAGCAAATGTCAGAGGCCATTCGCACTCGCCCAGTTGTGCATCTATCTCCACAGCTGTCCAGCTGTGTTCAGTGGACACAGCCTGACAATGGTCACGCTCTGCCCTGTATCTCCCTTCTGTTCCTTGCATCGCCTTAATATACTTAACACAAGGGAAGGCCCAAGTGTTCATTTAACAATGGTACTGGGTGTGCTTTTTGAACCAACTGTCTAAAGACGCTTCCCGTTCCGCACACTACATGTTCCACCTCGTTTCTTTGGTCCTGTGAGCTTTCTGTTGGAGAGAAGAGAAGAGAAATATGAAGGAAGGAGGAGAATACCTGCTTTGGGTCTGGAGTGGTCATTGGCCAGCGGTATGACCTTGAGCCAGGTCCTCACCTGATGAGTTTTAAATCATATTACTTAGATGACAGGGTAGGTGAGGTAACACAGAGCCCTCCCTTAGCCCCGGGAATACCTTCCGAGACCCTCATGGATGCCTGAAACTGGGGGTAGTCTTGAACCACATGTACTGTGCTCCTTCCTGTACAGACACCTTTTCACTGAAAGGAAGTGTTCCCAGCTCTGTGGTGTACCCATATTGACAGCTTTGCCACCCTTGCACTTCAGGGCCTCTACTGAGTAATATGAGGGTCATTTGAACACAAGACTAGGACACCACAGCGGTGATGGGAGGAGGGAGAGGACTGCTAAGTGACTGGCCGCAGGGAGTGACCCAGAGCCCAGGCACTGGGAAAGGGATGGGTCACTCCCAGGGCGGGTGGACAGGGATGACCTGAGATTCTTACCACACCGCTCAGAATGGCGCACAATCTACAACACAAACTGTTCCTGTCTGGAATTTTCCACTTGTTATCTTCCGACGGCGGTGACTGAAGTCAAGGAAAGCAAAACTCAGATGAGAGGGGCGACTGCGATAAGGCCGACCAACAGCCACCATGGTGTTATGGGGCCTTCGCATGTTGGAGGGGCTGCCGGACCTTACCAACTGTTTCAAGGAGCTCCCCCTTCCCTTGCCTTAGGACTTGGACTTGGGTGTTACCTGCCCTGGTCCGCCGTGATCTGCAGGATTGCACCCTGGGAGTCTGGTTCCTTTGGTTCACATAAGAACAAGAGATGTGGAACAACAAGACTGGGAGGCTTTGCAGAGAACGGAGGTACCACTCTCTCCTGCCTTCGAATCTCCAGCCTCGGGCCCCTGTGAACGGGAGCAGGTGCATCAGCCTGGGGAGTGGGAGTGGGTGAAGGGGGGGAGAAGGGAGAGGGGGAGGGGGAGGAGGTGCTTCTTCCCCTTTAATGAGATGTACCTGGTCGGTCCCTTGTCCCAGTCTTGCATTCTTCTGTTTCTAAGATCAGAGGCAAGTGTGTCACAGCCTATTTGCAGGCGCATACACATTCACGTGAAAAAACATTTCCTGAAAGAATAATGGTGAACCAAATGAAACTTTCAACAGAGAGCATGTGGGGATTCAGTCAATGTTCTCCACCCCAGAAGGTGAGCAGCCTGTCTCTAAGGAGGGACGCCCAGCCTGGGAACATTTGCTGTAATTTGTGGTCATCAGCTTCTCATGGAAGGAAATAAAACCACAAAGCCAAGCCAGGTGTCTCCAAACGAAAGTTTCTGGAGTCAGGGGGTTGGGGTGCATGGCCCTAAGGAGCAAAGGCCAGAAATTGTACCCAAAGGGGTAGCTGGGGTCACCCCCCATCTAGGGCCGCGGCCATCAAGACATAGTGGCCAGAGAAACCCAGAGATAAGTGAAGGGTGCCCCGGTGAGCAGGGGGCTCCCACAGCAGCCATGATATCCTGGGTAGTTCTGCAGACACGTTAGCTCTAGGAGGGACCAGTGCCGGGAGCAGAGGAAGCGCGGGCACCACACAGCATGTGGTGTCTGGGAAAGTGGCAACAAATGGAGGAACGAAGTCTAATGAGAGAGAACTAGAGACTAGGGGGACCCTAGAGCCCGTGGTCTAAACGAGGCCGGAACAATTTCGGGAAAGTGGGACTGTTAACAATTACACCAGGCATAAACTAGACTGCCTTGGACAACCTGGGACATGAAGGCTCTCTACCAACAGCAAGCAATTGGCCTTGATCAAGTCATTGAGACTCAGAGTAGGACTTGGGAGCTGCCTGCCCTAGTCCAAATCCATGCACTGCTGCTCACTGGCTGGGACCTTGGACTGTTGTTTCATGGCTGTGGGATGAGCCTTCCTGCTGGCAGCAGTCGTACCTGCAAAGCAGACCGTGTGGGATGGTCTGAAGGAGTTACTTAAAGGGCCGAGCACAGTGCCCGGCACGTGGACATCACTTGATAACAACAACATTACTATTGTAAGTTTATTAAGTGCTTTCATACATATGGTGCTTGGGATCCCAACTGAGAAATACTTCATTCAAACGATCGAGGGAAGGAGAGTGGGGGAGAAAAATGTTCCCAGAGCCTGGCTGGGTGGCCCATTTGGTTGAAGCATCACCCTGTTCACCCAAACAAGACTGTGGTTGGATCCCCAGTCGGGGTGCGTATGGGAGGCAGGGTAGCAAATGATCGCTGTTTCTCTTTCACATCTCTCTCTCTCTCTCTCTCTCTCTCTCTCTCTCTCTCTCTCTCCCCCTCTATAAAATCAATAAACATATCTTCAGATAAGGATTAAAAAAATGTTTTTCCTAGAAAAAAAGTGACATAATACTTCATAGATTATGACCAAAAAAAATCTCAATTCCAATTTCACTAAGAAAGCATGTTTTAATTGTGTGGCTACTTCACCAAGTGTGAAGTAATGTTATGGATGCAAATTTGTTAGTATCTTGTTTATAAATATAAATGTACCATATTCTAGATAACAGTGGGAAACATTAAGCTGTTGTTGAAAGAAATTTCTATGCCTGGTGGGTTCAGCATTTCAACATTCACACTTCGGTGCTCTACCCTATCATTAAAGCAGGAGACCCCAGATGACAGACAGCCCTTTAGCTGGAGTACCGGCTACCCTGAAATACATGAAACCTTCCTCTTTCATGTCAGAAACTCAGTCTGATTTTCCATCGTTTTTGTTCCTTAGCCTCTTCAATTTATGAGCATTCACTCTGATAACGCTAGTTAAAATCCAGCCTTGTCCTGGCCAGGTGGCTCGCTTAGTTGGAGTCACCCTATACACCAAAAGGTTGTGGGTTTGATTCCTAGTCAGGGCACCTATGGGAGGCAACAGATGTCTCTCTCTCTCTCTCTCTCTCTCTCTCTCTCTCTCTCTCTCTCTCTCTCTCTTTCTCTCTCTCTCTCTCTCCCCTTCTTCCTTATTCTCTATTTAAAACAATAATGTCCTCAAGTGAGGATTTTAAAAAATCAGCCCTGATGATGGGCAGTGTTTATGAAGCAATTCTTGTGCACCATGGAATGTTCCATGCTGTCTGAAAACTATTTTAGTGAGTCTATGAGGTCGGGACGATGTCATCCCCACTTTTCAGGGAGCGCACTGAGGCCCAAGAGTGGTGCCGTGAGTCACTCTGGTCACTGAGCGAGGACTCCAACCTAATTCAGTCTTACAGCAAGCTCAGGCTCCTGACCCAGCACAGTAACTGGACCGCAAAGTGGGCTGCTGCCTATGTCAAGAGCAATCCCAAGTAGACCTAGATGCAAGCTTTAACTAGTTTTCTCTTAGACCAGTACTTTTGGAATCACAAATAGCTCTCTCCCCAGTTCTGTCATGCCCTTTCTGCCCCCCCACCCTCACCCCACCAAATCTCACTCTGGAAGGTTTTGCTTAAAATCTGCTGTTCCCTCTGCAGCAATTCCTCTGCCTTACAGAATGTTCTCTCCCTGGCCATTAAAAGAAGGTATCTATTTGATTTTAATCACTCTCCATACAACCCCAGCTTAAGGGGATACAAGTAAAAACAAGAAAAGAAGTCAGGTGAAAAGACGAAGTTCTTGGCTCCAAGTTGAAAACAATTCTGAACACTCCGTATCTGAAAAACGTGTACATGATTCCTGGGAGGGACTTGGAAAAGAGCTTGCTTCTTATTCTTACAGTGATATGTCAACTGTCAGCCTCTTCGCGTTCAGGGTTAAAGTTACACGCTGTTCTGGTTACGAAGGTGTGTTTTTGAGAGTACATCTGCAGCGAGTTATGACTACTTCAAAATCAGTCCTTGCAAATTTCACCTATGTTTAAAATACAGCATTTATGTGTGTTTTAGGAGGCATCTTACCTAATAATAGATAAACATGTAAATTGACCGTCCCTTCGCTATGCTCACCAGCCAATCAGGAGAGTATGCAAAGTAACCCAACAAAGATGGCAGTTAAATTGCATATGTAGGCACAAGCAGAGGAGTGGGAGCAGCAAAGACTGAAGGCTCTGGCCGGAGCCAAGGCCTGGGTCCCAGGTGGCGGAGGAAATGCGTGCAGGCAGCCAGGTGAAGGGAAGGCCTATTGCACAAATCTCTTCATGCAACGGGCTTCTAGTATAAAATAATCTTAAATAAGATAATATGTGTAAAAATCAGTGAAAAGTTGAAAGCTGCTTACAAATGCAAGTATTGTTATTATTGGCAGAACATGACTTTGTAATCATGTCAACCTTTTACACAGTATTCTCCTGGAGAAATGGGTTAGGCTATTCAAACTATTCCAGTAAGTCAGGCTTTGAATGAAACCCAGGCAGGCATTATTTTCATATCTCTTGTTTTCATTCTCCGAGTGTTGACATATTTCTGATCAGTGAATGAATACATACGATGCTCAAATGAAACATATGGCTTTCTCCCCCGAGATCACTGTCACCAGTTGTTTGTAATACAGCTGATTGGACAAGAAATGCCAGAAATAACTCTTTATTATTATCTGTACAACCTTTTCAGCTAAGGCCCACTAATTGGAACATTTCAACAGAATCTGTGCTGATGTTTTTCTTTCTGCTCTCTCTGATACAATTAGTTGTTAAGCAAATGAAAATATAAATAAGAATTCAGAGAAGAAAGTTAACAATGCTTTTTTTGTTTTGAATATATCCTAATGCAAAAGATCAAGAAATACTGTATAATAATTAAGAATAGTCTGTCACATAGTACCTAAATTTGTATACTTCTTTAAAAAGAATTTGTAGTGGATGCCTCTAGGTTTACAATATCTACAGTATGCTCAGTTAATTGATCTTTCTTCAAATAATATACTGCATTACATGGCATGCAAGATGGCATTTAAATTGCTTTCCTTATTTAATAGATGGAAGTGAAAATATTAGAGATACAATGCTCTACATTTCTATTTTCATTAATTCAGACTGACCAGTGGCTTTCCATCCCTTTACTCTTAGCTTATTCTTTGATTCAAAAATGTTCTATGTCTTGATTTGGGTGATGGTTACATGGGTGAACACATATGTAAAAATTCATTGTGTACTTTATTATGTGAATGCTATACCACAATTTTTAAAATGCAATGCACAATTTCAGTCTTTTTAAAAATATTTTTATTGATTTCAGAGAGGAAGGGAGAGGAAGAGAGAGAGAGAGAGAGAGAGAGAGAGAGAGAGAGAGAGAGAGAGAGATGATGAGAGAGAATCATTTATTGGCTGCCTCCTGAATGCCCCATGCTGAAGATGGAGCCCACAGCCTGGGCATGTGCCCTGACCAGGAATCAAACTGTGACCTCTTGGTTCATAGATTGCTGCTCAATCTCTGAGCACACCAGCCAGCCACAATCTAAGCATTTGTTATTGTTCTCCCAGAAGGCAGTGCCACACTACAGAAAAAAAAATGGCTGCAGCAGAAGGCTGTCTGGGCTCTCTGTGCCAATACTCAGAGCTCAAGAGGCTGAGTCTCTGTTGGTCAGTCGTCATCACTCTAATCTTAAAATGCCTTTTCATCCCAGTCAGCTTACAGATGTCATCTATTGCTCAGAAAAGCCAGTTCACATTAAGGGCATTGTATCTTAACTAATGAAACAATAACTTACAGCCCACCGCAAATGAAGGGTGGCATATATTTTGTATTCTAGTCAGGTATGAAGAATCCATTTAATTAATGATGGGAAATCTCAGCCAATTGAGAATTATTCACATTTACTGTTTCATTGACTACCCACTGCATGTTCATTATGTGCCAGACTCTGTGCAGAAATGCACAGTGATTACTCCTAGGAGCTCACTGCATTTGGGGATATACAAGCAATTACAATGCAGCAACCTGGTAAGTGTAGGACAGGGGGCATTGCAAACTGCCATTGCAGGGCAGAGTTGGGGCTCTCCTCAAGTTGGAAAAGAGCAAAGGGCGATGAATATGGAAGTTTTTTCAGAGGATATGAAACATGGTCGTTGAAAATAGTCTATCAATCTAGTGCAAAATTCTTTAATTTCCATCTTCTTCCACTTCTAAACATATTTCTCTTGTTTTGGACTTACTTTAGTTACACCATTATTCTTTTGGTTGTTAAAATAAAAAAATCTAGGAGTCCTGAAAAGGCTACAAAGAATTGTTTGGAATTGATAGAAATAGTCTATATTTCTGTGTTGTGGCAGTGGTTTCAAAGGTGTATGCATCTGTCTACACTCACCTAGTTGAACACTTTAGAAGGATGAAGTTTAATCAATAAAGTTTATTAAGAATCTAAGCATTTTCCTTGATTAATCCTTTCCTCTCATCATAAGCTTTTCCACAACTGCAATCCATTTTATATCTAAAAAAAATAATCCCAATCTATCCACTCATCTTCATTGTTACCACTTTTGTCCAACCCACCACCACATGTGTCCTGCATGACTGTGGCAGCCTCATAACTCTTCTTCTACCTTTATTCTTGGTCTTTATAATCCATTCTCTACATCTATTTATAATGTAAATCTGGTCATTTTATATATTTGCATTAAACTCTCAAAGGGTTTTCAATCACACTTAGAATAAAACTCAGATTCTTTACTGAGGCCTTTAAGGTGTTGTCTGAACAATTCTAAAATTTTTGGTCTTAGGACTCTCTTATACTCTTAAACATTAGTGGGAAATCCAAAGAGTTGGGTTATATTTATCAATACCATATTAGAAATTAAAGCTGAAATATTTTTATGCCTATTGTGATATAATTTTCAGTGGTTGCTCTAGAATTTACATTATATACCTGTAGTCTACCTTCAAATAATACATGCTTCACATGGCAGGAAAGGAGTTTAAAACAGTGTCTTCTAGGTCCTCTCTCCCCTTCTTTTACTATTGTTTTATACATTTTACATGTTTATACATTTTATACATATATGGTTTAAATATTCAATGTATTATTACTTGCTTTAGAGAGTTATCTTTTAAATCAATTTAAAGTGGGAAAAAAAGGAATTTTATATTTACCTTCATTAATGCCATTTCCAATGTTCTTTATTTCTTCATATAGGTCCAAAATTTTATCACGTTATATTCTTCTGCCTGAAGAATTTCCTTTAACATTTTTAGTAGAACAGATCTTCTGATAATGAACTTCTGTTTTTGTCTGAAAAAAAGTCTCTGCTTCTCCATTTTGAAAGATATTTTTGCTGGGTATAGTATTCTGGGTTGATTTGTTTTTCCTCCAGTGCTTTAAAAATGTTACTGTATTGTCCAGCCAGAGTTGCTCAGCGGTTCAGCATCAACCTAGGAACTAGGAAGTCACAGTTTGATTCCCAGTCAGAGCACATGCCTGCGTTGCAGGCTTGATCCCCAGTAGGGGGCATGCAAGAGGCAGCCAATCAATAATTCTCTCTCATCATTGATATTTCTCTCTCTTCTTCTCTCTTTCTCTCTGAAATCAATAAAAAAAATGTTACTCTATTGTCTCTGCCTTGCAGAGTTCTGATGAGAAGTTTTTGAAATATTTATCTGTGTTTCTGTTTAAGAAATGTGTCTGTTTTCTTGTATCACCATCAAGATTTTCTCTTTATCTTTGGTTTTCAGAAATTGGAATCTGATGTGCCCAGATTTTTGTTTTTCATTTTGTTTGTGTGTGTTTTTATATCAGTTATTGGTGTTTTCTAAGGTCCTCAGATCTGGAGTTTGGCATTCTCCATTAATTTTAGAAAATGCTCAGCCATATATTTCAAATATCACTCCTGACCTTTACTTCATCTCTTCTCTTTCTAGGATTCCAACAATATGTATGTTAAACTGTTTGAGATTGGTCCACAATTCTTTGGTGTTTGGTTCTTTTTTCTCTCTCCTTTCCATATTTTCAGATTGGATACTTTTTATTAATCTGTCTTCAGTTTCACTTATTCTTTCCATAGCTGTACTGAACCTATTGATAAGCTTGCTAATGGTATTCTTTATCTGTTTTTCATTTGTAGCATTTTCATTTTATTGTTTCTGTAATTTTCATCTCTCTGTTGAAGTTTATCCTTTATATGTTGCGTGCTGTCCAATTCTTCTACTAGAATCTTTAACATAGTAATTATATTTATTTTTAAATTCCTTGTCTGATCATTTCAACTGAAGAACTTGGTTGGGTTTTCATGCCTTTCCCAGAGGGGTTGTTGTTCCCCTCCTCCAAACCTGCACCACCAGTAAGATTTACTTTGGAATTTCAATCTGCCTACTTTCTCAAGAGTACCCAATGATGACCATGAAAAAGCCGGTGAGTTGGTGTCAAGTTCCCTTGAGTCTGAAGTTCCCAAGGGTTCTAACCTTTCATATTAGCCATGCTTAGCCTTTTGCTCATTCATTAAAAATTTTAGCTGAAATTTTTCTTATTAGCTTATTATGTCTCATGTACCCTTTCTCCTTACAGTTATACATCTTACATTAAATTTTGTATTAGTTGTTCACACTAAGACCTCAGAAATTTGAGGAATTCAAGAAAAGCTATGTGTATCCTATGGAAACCATTATCATGTGCTCATGAAGGTAAAAAGGACAAATAACATTTAGTATTATTATAAAATAATTTTAATGCTCCGGACTCTCTGAAAAGTTTTGGGGATTTCCAATTGAGCCCTTGTGGCCTGTTGTTCTGCATGGTCCAATCTCCACTCACTTTCTGAGTTTGTCACCAAACATTACCCCACTTGACACACTACCGTCAGCCATGCTAGTCTTTTCATTCTGCCTGCACATCAAGCTGTCTGATGACCCCGGTTTTTGGACCTCACTACTTTCACCATATAGAATGCTGTTTCCCTGGGCCTTTGGATGAATGGCTCCTTATTAATCTCCATAATTCAGCTTGAAAGTAGCTCATTCAAGAGGACTTTCATAATCACTTTGGTCTAAAGAACCTACATACATATTTAAGACACTTTCTATCGCATCACACTATTTGTTTTCTTCCTTCAAAAATTATTTGTAGTTTCAACATATTTATTTTCTTATTTCCTGTATTTCTCCAATGTATTGGCTTACTTACTATAATATTTAGAGTAACCCAAACAGCATCTGTTTTAGCTCTTCAAAATGTATGTGAATAAAATGTCTTAGGCTATCTTAATGATGGCATTGTATACATCATTATCAAACTAATTGTACCTTTTAAAATCATTAAAAATAACAACAAAATGATTCCCTGGGATTGTTTCATTGGTCAGGTATAGGGGCATCTGTTCTTTGAACTAACTTGGATTTTAGTTTGGGCCCACTTGAACTCACTTCAGAGACAGATTTGGTCACCAGAGACTTAGAAACATGGCTAAAAATCTAAAATATGATTTTAGCACATGATAAAGCAAGGCTGTTTCAACAGCGTGGGAGGTGCAAGTCCCTGAACAGCCAACACCGGCTTTCCATATCACATTACCTGGCAAACCATTGTTTCCTTTTCAATAATCTTTGGTTTATAGTCCTTAGGCAATGTTAGAAACTAAAGAAGAAACTCTGAGCCAGCAGACTAGTGGGAATCCCCAGGCTTCAACTCTGCCTGCTTGGATCCCCAACATAATATTTTCACAAATAAATGTCAGGAGTTAATACAGACTCCAGAATTTGGCAAAAACCCGTGATTGGGTAGATGATTAATCTCAAGGTACTTTTCCCTTATGGAAGACTATGGAAAATTTGGGATGGGGGGTAGAGCATGGTTCTTTTTTAATTTGGATTTTTTTTTTTTTTTTTTTTTGTCAAGAGGTTACGTGCCAGTAATTTGGTGTTTGTTTTTACAAATTAAATATTTATTTTAGAAATAAACTCTTACTCAACTCTCCTAATATAATTGATCCCCTTTCCTTGGGTGTCTGCTTTTAAATGTATGTTACCAAACTGTTAAATCTTTCCTCTAAGGCTTTGATAGGGCACGCACAGAAAAACAAAAACTAACACAAGGGTAGTGATCCATAACAATCTTCAATGGTCTGAAAAGCCCCTAATTCAGTCCTAGCAAAAAGGTGTGATGTGGTGGAAAAAGGAAACCACGGGACCAAAAATGTAAGCCATAGTCATCTATATGTATACATTTGTGCATGTGCATTTATGAATTCAATATATATTCTTGAGTTCCTGATGTATGACAGATGCTCTGCTAGGTGAACACACAGATACAGTTTCTCTCTTAATAGGCTTCAGTGTCTAGGAGGAAAATGAGGATATTATTATATAGGCATATTATTATATAAAATGGAATATGCTATGAGGAAAACGAATAATATACTCTAATAAAAGAGTAATATGCAAATTAACCATCACTCTGAGACACCTAAGCCACACCCACCAGCCAAGCCACACCCCCAGCCAATCAGAGTAGCTGTATGCAAATTAACCAAGCCAAGATGGAGGCCAGCAGCCACAGAGCTAGAGCATACAGTAGGCTTCCGTTGCAACTGCCTTCCTAGGCCAGCTGGACCTCTGCTCATGGCAACAATGTTTCAATTATAGAAGCCACGGAGCTGAAGCAAACAGGAGGGTTTGTTACCTGCCTCTGCTCAAGGTAACAAAGTTTCAATTATAGAAGATAAATAAACCCTAGAAACCTGATTCCAGCCAGCCTTGCTGGGACGTTGGGTCAATGGGAGCTGGGGCAGCCTGAAAACAGCTCTCAGCCCCTCACTCAGACTGGCCAGGTACCCCAGTAGGAATCCAAACCCTGAAGGGACTGTGGGCAGCCTGAAGACGGCCCTCAGCCCCTCACCCAGGCTGCCCAGGCACCCCAGTGGAACCCAAACCCTGAAGGGGCTGTAGGCAGCCTGAAAACAGCCCTCAGCCCCTCACCCAAGCTGGCCACACCTCCATGGGGTGAGGGTCCCCACGGGGGGCTTGGCAAGCCTGCAAACAGCCATCAGCCCCTCACCCAGGCTGGCCAGACATGCCAGCAGGTGGACATCCCCCAAGGAGTCCCAGACTGCGAGAGGGCACAGGCCGGGCTGAGGGACAACCCCCTCCCCCGCCGCGAGTGCACAAATTTTTGTGCACTGGGCCCCTACTTTTATATATAAGACTGAAATTCAAAGAAGAGATTAATAACAAAGATGAAAATTTGGAGTGGGGGAATCAATATATGGTATTTTCTTTTTAAAAAATATATTTTATTGATTTTGTACAGAGAGAAAGGGAGAGGGATAGAAAGTTAGAAACATCAATGAAAGAGAAACATTGACCAGCTGCCTTGTGCATGCCTCCCACTGGGGATGTGCCCACAACCAAGGTACATGCCCTTGACCAGAATCGAACCTGGGACCCTTCAGTCTGCAGGCCGACGCTCTATCCTCTGAGCCAAACCGGTTAGGGCAACAATAAAGGTTTTTTTAAAAAAAGAAAAAGGAAATATATTTTTGTTTGTTTATATCTGCACAAACATTAATGCTAGAAGGCTATACAAACAATAAGAGTGGTTTATGTCATGATGAGCATATTTTTGTCCTAGAGTGCAAGGATAAATACAAGGCATGAGGAATCAAAGAATACTATGATTTAGAGTGTGGTTTATGGTGGAGAAGCCAACAAATAAGGTTAATTAAAAAATATAAAAGAAAAATTATAAAAGAGCCATACAACTGAAGGCAAGTCAGTGATTTCAAGGAGTGGACATTAGTTTCGAATGCTGTGGAGAGGTCAGTGAAAATGTGTACCTAAAATAGATGCTGAATTAGACAACATGGAAGCCACTAATGACCTAAAAAAGATAATTTAGTGGTGAAATAGAAGCAGAAACCACATCGAAGCAAGTTGAAGTATAATAGGGATTATCTGGACCATGTTGATGAATTGAATACACATCTAATTCACTTTCTTTCAAAACTTTAGTAAGACTACAATAAGGATATATATATATTTTAAAAACACAAGTCAGAAAGGATGGGGAGAACAGAAGAAACAAAAACGTAAAAATTTTGGAAGCTTGAAAGCAGATGGTTAAGTAGGAAATGGCTTAGCAGACTCAGGAAAGCTAAATGTCAAACTAGTCATAAGGAAATCTGAGCAGAAACCAATTTACACTAGAGTCTGAAACAGGCACAGAAATTAGCAGCAGCTGGTAACCTGAGAACCAGGAGGTTGGGGAAGTTTACTAAATTGAAAAGGACTGGGAGAAAGTTGTTTGAAAAACAGATTCCTAGATTCCCTCCTCCATTTCACCTTGTTGAGTAATTCATCCTTCCCTACCGCACAGTAGGTCTCTGGTTTTGTTGACAAAGTGAAGGTTGTACTGAAAACCAAACAGATTAAATTACATAAAATACTTAATACAGTGACCATTATCTCTCTTTTCCTGCTTGTCTCCAAGATCACAGGGATTCAGAGCCTACTCCTTGAGGCAAGAGATGGGAAGATGCTTCCCTGGGGAACCCAAGCATATCGAAAGAAAAGAACCTAAAGATAATTACATTGAGGGTTTATCCAAAAATGACCCATCAGGATGCCCTGAAGTAGAGCTCAAAGTTGATAAGCCCTACCAATACAGTGAGGTCATCCCATTAGTTCAGTCCCCCACATTCTTAACCATGGGCCTACAGTCAAGGATCACCATATGAGAGAACATCTCTAATAGGGGAGACAGAGACCATTAAGAGATCAATTGAAAGACTTGCATGCATGCATATGAGTATAATCAATGGATACAAGAAACTGGGGGGGAGAGGAGGAGGAGGGAAGGTCAAGGGAAAAAATGGAGACCTATCTAACACTTGTTGTAATACTTTAATCAATAAAACAAAATTAAAAATAATAATAAATAAATAAATAAATAAATAACTAAATAAAATACATAGGGAAAACAAGTGACTTGGAGGAAACAGACACTATGCAGAAGTGAGTTTCAAAAAATTACAATTTTTAGTACCTTCCAAATGGTAAAAGACAGATATTGCTTCCATAAGCAAAATAAGATGCTCTTGAAAACTAAATACATGGTAACAAACATGGAAAATTATGTAGGTAAACTGGAAACTAAAAGCAAGGAAGTAGCTCAAAAAAGAATAGCAAAATAAATAAATAAGGAAGACAGAAGAGAAAAAAATTAGAAAACAGTCCGGAAAGTCCAACTTCTAAGAAATAGGAGTTTCACAAAGAAAAAATGGAGTACGAACCATCAACATAATAAGATTTCCTGAAGGGCGTTAGTAACTAAATTCAGAATAAAAGGTAAACACATCACTGCAGATGAAGATAAGAATGAGTTTACAAATTTTCAAAGAGAAAAGAATAGATCAGAAACAAAAGATCAGAAATCAGAATGGCTGTGAACTTCTCAAAGCAAGAAAATTTATTTTCCACCTAGACCTGCACTCAGGTAAGCTATTAGGCAAGTTGAGGGCAGGAGAATCATGGATAAATGCACATATTCTAAAACACTGCACCTCCTATGTTACATTTCTTTAAAAGCTACCAAAGAATGAGTTCCATATAACATGAGAAAATAAACTAAAAAAATGGCTACAGGAGACCCAGCCACAGGAGAGAGGCAAAAGGGAAAATCCAGGGGTGGCAGCAAAGGAGATTGCAGAGTGACAAGCATGCACCAGCCATTGAAGGCTATGAGCCCAGGTTGGATCAGGGTCACTATGGAAACAAGTCCTGAGGCTGCCATCACCATGACACCTGCTGCCAGTTCACTCTGACCTTGGGACAGAATACCCTGGATTCTTAACTGCACTTGGCCAGCGTAGAAATGTGCAGAGAAGCCCCTGTCCCGCCTTCTGCTGCCTGGAGCAGCTGGGAAATTCCACCATCCAGAACAATTCTGCTCTGACATACTCTTCAAAGGCAAGTCATGTTTCACGGAAAAGCCGAATATACAGAGGATCCCAAATCTTTTCACCATATCTCTGCTGATGTTCCAAACGCCCCCACTTCTGGGGAGCCCTGTGCTTTCCTGGTCCTCTCCTGCCCTTGCCCACTTACTTCTCCAGAAGAGACTTAGAAATTTGCAGGAAAGTGAAAGACTATGACTCAGAAATGCTGTTCAGCTTCTCTTGCTCTGAGCCTTTCCTCTAATAATGAAAATATTATCCTTTCCTTGCCCAGCCAAGCTTGTGTTTGCTTCTTAATATTCAAACCCAAACACCAGGTTAATACTTATAAAGATAGGGGAGGGGTGATTCACACGATGTCATAATATGCTTACCTTGGCAGCGGGGGATGGGGAAGGACACAAAAAAGGATTCAAAGATATGGATAGTGTTCTATTTCTTAAGTTAAAAAATGGTTCATGGACACTTGTGTTATTTTATCTTTTAACCTGTATCAATACATATTACACACTCTTGCATATGTGCAAAATACATTCGAAACTTTCAAAAATGTTTATTATAAAATAAAGAAAGAATGGAAAATTGAGAACTGGAGTTACTATGGTTTGCATATGATGGGAAACAAGAAAAGGGGGTAGTAGCAAGAGGAGAAGGTAGAGTCAAGAAACAATTTTATTATGATGAGAAACTTGAGAGTGTGCTTTTATGCTAAAGTTTAAGCAACAGAGAATTTGAAGCTTTCAGGAAGAGCAGGAGCACTAACGAGCCAAACCCCAATTGTAATCTCTGCAACACCACCCTCAACTACAGCTACTTCTTCTGTTGTATGTAATTTACTTTAAAACAGTTAAATAGTAATATGTAAGTGTATGTGCAAAAATTAAATCTAATCTAGAATCCAGGGTCAGGGGGTTAAATCTGAAGAATCCTAGCCAGGCAAGCCTTTGGTGACTTTCAGGAATCCTCAATCACGCAGATCTACAGCAGGCTTTCCACTCTCTCCGCCTAAGGTTGCAGCAGAGGACTCCCGCATCAGCATCACAGGTGTTGGAAGAAATTTTTACTTTGGTAAAGTGAATGGTATTCAATATATGTAGTAAGTTTACTACGTTCTACAAGAGCTTCCACCCTTCCAAAGATGAGGTGAGCAAATCTGGTGAGCCCAGTGGCCTAACAATGCTGCTACAGGACTGCCATTTGTCATGTGTAGGCCCACAGCATGGCAGTTTCTACTGCCTCACACCACTAGATTAGCTCATTCTTTTTAATCCTCACCGGCAGATGTTTTTATTGATTTCAGAGAGAAAAGAAGGGAGAGAGAAACGTTGATCCGTTGCCTCCCATACAAGCCCTGATGAGATTGAACCTATAACCTAAGTACATGCCCTGACCTAGAAACAAATCACAACCTTTTGGTGTATGGGACGATGCTTCAACCAATTGAGGCACCCAGCCAGGGCTGTTAGATAATGCTATTGTCTTGGACTGACCCTTTCACTCAAGGTGTTGTTTAGAGATCTTAAAGCAACAGAGAAAAGAATTAGCCACAGAATTACAGAAGAGGCTTGCTAGGGGTAGAAATGGGTTTGGGCCTTATCTCATTGATAACATACCACCTGATAGAAACATTTAAATGTAGAGAGAAAGAGACATCCACTCTCCATGCAACTCATGGCAAATGTGAACGAGTAAACTAGGTCCATTGGTGACACTTGTCCAGCATACACACTGGATAAACAATGATCAAATTTAACTTTCTTTTTTAATTCATCCCTTCTTTCATTGCCTCCAGCTCAAAATGTCCTGTCTTCTCTTGTCTACCAAGCCCACTCACCTCATTAATATATCAACTATTTAAATAATTAGATAATCCTGTATAATAAAAGGCTAATATGCAAATTGACCAATTGGCAGAATGACTGGTCGCTATGATGTGCACTGACCATCATGCAGTTCAATGCAGCCGCTGCCCTCTGGTGGTCACTCAGCCAGAAGCCAGGTTCATGGCTGGTGGGCGCATTGGTGGGAGCTTCTCTCACCTCCGCTGCAGTGCTAAGGACCCCCTTCAGGGGATGTCCAACTGCCAGCTTAGGCCCGCTCCCTGAGGTGACATCCCCCAAGGGGTTCCAGACTGTGAGAGGGTGCAGGCCAGGCTGAGGGACTTCCCTCCACCCCCCCAGTGCACGAATGTCATGCACTGGGCCTCTAGTTCATATTATAATATCTCTTGAAAACCGAATTGTATGCTCAGCTATATGAATAATGATAACAATTATAATTAGGAGAATTCATCTCTTTCAAGCTCTCTTGTGCATACATTGTGCCAGACATTGCTCTACATGCTTAATATGAATTAAACTTCTGTCCTCTTCAAAACACCCCTTAGTGGCATTTGCCATCAATGCCCTCATTATACAAATGGTGAAACTGATTCAGAGAACACTTGTTGAAAGTCACACAACTGTCATTCAGACCAAGCCAATTGGGGTCTATAACTCAAAACTCTTTACTTTGAACCTGCAGACTGTAAGATGTAAATTTGAATGTTATTTGAAGCTACTACGTTTGTCATAGTTAAATCAGCAATAGAAAATGAATACAACTATACCTCTCCCACACCCATTCAAACCACAAGCACAATTCTCTGCATAACTAACTTTTAAAATGTAAAGATTGAATAAATAGCCCTAACTGGTTTGGCTCAGTGGATAGAGCATTGGTCTGCAGACTGAGGGGTCCTAGGTTTGATTCTGGTCAAGGACATGTACCTTGGTTGCAGGCACATCACCAGTAGGAGACGTGCAGGAGGCAGCTGATTGATGTTTCTCTCTCATCAATGTTTCCTAACTCTCTATCTCTCTTCCTTCCTCTCTGTAAAAATATCAATAAAATATATATTTTTTAAAAAGATTGAATAAATATCTGTTTGTTGCATGTATTACAACTACCAAAAGAGACTTGGGGATGCAGAAAACACAAAAATATAATGATCATTAGGAAAAATTACATAAATGTGAATTTCCAAGAAGTGGCAAGGGTACCAAATGTAGAGAGACCAGAGACCCTGACTCTGGGCCTCCTTTTCTAGAGCTGCCTCATGACGTGAGCACATTTCCAATTTCTCTGGGCCTCAGTTTCTATGTTGAAGAATAAGCAAGTTGGGACAGGTTATTTGGACTTCTTTTTAGTATTAGAATGTCTTTCTAAATATACTTTCTTTCTTTCCATTTATTTGGATCAAATAATAATGTATAATATTTCCTCTGAGATAGCCAAAATATATCATCACAAGAAGGGCTAATAATCAGATTTATGATGAAATGCACAAGGAAATGCCCAAAGCTAACCTCAAGGACCACTATCTAATATAAACCTGAGGTTGCCTCCTTCCACTTTAACTGATTCTGCTTAGTGGCTTGCAATCCATCACAGAAACTGATTGCACAAACCACAAAAGTGTCAATCATATTTCTTGAGTCTATGCATTTGTATAACTTCATTGTCTCCAGAGAATGCACAGTATAAAAACTTCTGCATCTCTTGCTCTGCTGAAAAGTAATAGGCATTTGTATAGTACTTGTGATACTGGTTTTCTGACGGCCAGCTCAGTGGTTTACAGTTTCCAATAGAACATGCTTTTATGTATTTTTATAACAGTACTATTACTGTAAAAAATAATGGGAGAGTATGCCGAGGAGATGGGAGAGGTAGAGGAAGAATGACAGAGAGGAATTACAGGCTGTGGTTGAGGGGGCTGGGAGGTGCTTGAAGCTATCTGGCCTTGTATCCACAATTGACAAAACCAATTAAATTTTTGTGGGTTGTGCAGCTGTAGCTAGAATTCATAATATTACATATGTTATAATATACACAAAAATTAGATTCTGAGAACTGAGCAAAACAATCATGTGCAGAAGATTGGAGGCTTCAGGATCAACCTCTGCAAATATTTGAGCAGACAACATGGTTTGGGCACAGCACACATCCCTCAGCCACACAGTGTAGTCAAGGATGAGCAGGACGTTAAATCATGTGAGATATTTTCTCAGCAAACAATGGGATTACATCCAGTTTGAGTCATGAGAGGGGAAAAGAGAAGGAGAAAACTTTATTGGAGGCACAAACATTGTTGAGTGACTAGACTAAAAAGAGATGTAAGATAACAGATTTCTGGAAACAGATGGTACCAAAAGAAGCAAAACTATAGGCCGAGAAGGAAAAAAGAAAAAAGAAAAAAAGAAATACCAAGAGGACAAGAAAGTGGTAGAAAATAAAAAGTGATTTAGAAAAAAAGGTTTTTGAAAAGAAAAGAATTATTTAAAAAAACACTAAATTGTAGATGTATCTATTACCAGGTAATGATTGGCTTTGCTGTGGTAGCTAATTGACCCTGAAGTTCTAGTAATTAAACACAACGAAGGTAGGTTTTGCTCGTGGTTCATAACGCAGATTTGCAGAATGAGAGAGAACTTCTAATCCACACAGTCACTCAGGGACCGAGGTTGGCAGAGGTTCTGCCGCTTTGTCTCGGCACCATTTAGGACACGGGTCCTCCTCAGTCTTTGCAGCAAAGGAAGAAAGCTCACGGCAAACTCATTCTATCACCTGCACGTCAGCCCAGCAAGGACACTGCTCACCTGTTTTCAGCGAGGAGCCTGAGCTAGGCTCATGGCCCGTCTGAGCTACAAGACGAGTGGGAGTGGGAAGATCCCATGTACACACAGCTACCAGCAAGTGTTTCTGACACACCAAATATGGACGCGAAATGCAAGCAAAAAGCTCCAGAAGGAAAACCATATTTAATGAGAAGGAGAGTGGGAGGGGTACGGGAATCAGATTAAGGAAAGAATAAAGATAAAGTCCACATTGTATATTATATGTTTCCATTTTTTTCATTTTTAAAATAAAAAGCAAGTTTTACATTTGCTGTTCAATTAAAATATCTTAAAAACTATTAATTATGCGTTATTCTGAGGTAACCCAGTTAAAATGAAACTGCTAAACAAGTGGTTAAAAAGCAATATACGAGCGGTTTCCATCGCGGCTCAGCGGCAATAGCGGGCCTAGTTTTCAGGGCTCCGCCAGGACTTCCCTGATTTAGTGGCTGTTGTTTGATCAATGGCTGGAATGATAGAGCGGAGAGCTTGCTGATGAAGTTCACGGACAAAGCTATGTTAACTAAAGCTGGGGGAGCTGTGATTAAGATCCCAACCAGCCTGTCAGAAGTGAGCGATGGCCCAGTGAGGGGTGTGCGTGTACTTGGGAGTGAAGAATGAATCTCTAAAGGCTGCAAGGGTCAGACAAAAGCACTTCGGAGCCTCTGGGTTCCGTGTAAATCACCCGTCAGATAAATGTCTGGAATAGATGGAGTTGTTCCAGGAAATGTGGGCACTGCTCGGGCGTCTCAAACGTTAAGAAGGGACAGGAATGGAGGACCGAAACAGGCAGGGCTGGCGAGATTCAAGATCAGGTAACCACATGCATCTACTGAAGACAGCGCCTGGGCAAAGCCAGTTGCTGCAGTGGCACACAACGCCCGCAGCATCCTTGTGTTCGTGGAGTCAGAGTCTAGCTCCTTCTTTACGCACAGGCCCTGTCTCTCGTTCCTGGAGGAACCGCTCTTTCAGTTTTGCTGTTCAAAGTGATCCAGGACCCGACAGCAGCAAACTCCTGGGCGCTGGCTACGCACGCAGAATCTCAGGCCCGACCCCAGTCCCACCGAGTCAGGGTCTGCGTTTTAAACCAGGCTCCCCGAGTGGTTCATGCGAACATTCAGACATGGAAAGCAGAGGCCTGCATTCTATCTGCCTCCCCACCCTATTAGGGAGAAAGGTTCGTCCCTTTCTTTGCAGTCTCCTCGCCTTTGATTTTTTTTCTAAAATGGATAACCAGGGAACTGAAAGAGACACGAGAGGCTAAGCAGACACACAAAATGCAGAGGTGAGCAGCTTCAGCAGGGTGCCTGGGAGTGGGACCTGGGAAAGGCTGAGACAGGAAGGCGAGACAGCGGGCCATGGGAAGTCTCTGTGGAGAGAGACTAGAAAGCGAGACTGGACAATCACAGGGCCGTGTTAAGTGGGTTCCCCTCCGCCGTTCTTCGGGAGACTTCATAAAAAATTTTAAACGTCTTCTTCACTGTCTTCGGGTGTCATGACTGGTGATTTTCTCTGTGAAACCGGATGCGAAGAGGCCACGAGGACCCCGGCTTTAGATGAGTCGCCTATTTGTGAGCTCTTCTTACCGTTTTTCAGGCAAGAGAATGGGGACGGCCATAAAAATTTAAAACAACTCCTCCAAAGTGGGAATACGTAGTTAGCATTCTGTGCCATTTCCAAAAAGGAAGGATATTTTTTGCTATTTCACAATGGTTTTGTTGACTTTCATCCATGTGCTGAATATTTAATAACACTAAATTAGAGTTAGGTCCCCAAGTAATTGTACTTTCGCAATTACAGTAGAAAGGGAGGGACGGTTCAGTTCTGTATTTCTAAGGCTCCTGTAAATGAAAACAATCTCCAGCTCCTGAAACTAATATATCAGCAAGAATATTTCAGCCTTGGTTTCCAGCTAAGCAATTGCTTGAGCATCAGCAGCCTTTATTCTTTCTATGTATATAGCAGAGCATTGATCTTGGAGCCTAAATGAAGGAAGGTGATGGAGGAATGGGGAATTTATCAACCAGTTGGTGAAATATAATGACTCAGCACTTGTGACTGCTACACATAATCGGTGCAACATCAACAAAATTATAGAATAGAAAACTCTGTCAGGAGAAATCTTTCAAAGTTGTTGGAGAGGAAGTGATATTCTTCATAGGAAACAACTCTCATAACATTTATTCTTAAAATAGCTGTTAGAGTAGGGGAGACATCAAAGGAACTCTTCTTGACTCTTTTGCTCTTTTTGATGCTTATTGTATCTGAACTCAAATTTGGGGATTTTCACAACAAAATGAAGGATTTTGTTTTAATTTAAACATCGCTGTTGGTGCTGCATTACCTGCACGTGTGACCCATGATCCAGTTTGTATTAGATGTGTTACCGTGTGTTTAACTATAGTACAATTTCAAAGACTTCATGGGGCTTAGCTCCTGGAAAGAGGCCTTTAACACACACACACACACACACACACACACACACACCAATGGTGCAATAAGTGTTGAACATGACCAAAATATGCTATAAGCACTCAGTTTTTTATGAGTATTATCACTGATTGCAGGTGTGGATATCACTAAAGTCTTGTCGAGAGAGAGAGAGAGAGAGAGAGAGAGAGAGAGAGAGAGAGAGAGAGAGAGAGAGAGAGACTGCTCATCTGTGTTTACCAAAGACCTTATCAAGTGTATAATATCTCAAGTGTTTCACAGGCAATATACAAACATGGTAAAGGCAAAAATTGTGTTGGGATTGCTGCTGTCTAAGCTCACTATGTCAGCCTACAAGACACAGGTGTTGTATCTCTTACTAGACTTTGAAATCCTTAGGACATGCTCTGCTGTCAGTGTGTTTTCTGGCTTGGGGTGTTAGTACATGAACTCCAATTACAGCCACAACACTAATCCTAGGTACTGATCTCCAATCCCTCAGCAACCAAATCCATTGCAAAATTGGCCAAAAGTCAAAGCCAGAGAGTTTTAAGAGAAAATAAAATGCTGAGAATTACAAGATCCTATTGGTTTTCTGCTTAAATGGTTTCGCATGGCTCTTGGGATTAAGGCAAAATCTTTAGGATAAATTACCTGATCCTTCACAATCTGGCTGCTCCCTCATTCATGCTGCACTCACCCTTTCTTAGCTCACTATTCTTGAGCTATACTGGCTCTCTCCACCATAAGGACTTTGCCCAGATCACTGCCCCTGGCTCATTGTCTTTCTAACTCTCTTCATCCTTTAAGTCACAGTAAATGTCATGTCCTCAGAAGTTCACTTTCAACACTCAAACTAGATAGTGCGGTTCCCGTATAATGAGACCCAAAGGACCCTTAACTCTTTTCATAACATATACAAGTGCAATTATACTGCTATCCATGCAATTACTCCTCTTAACTGCCTCCTCGCCTAGGCGTTAAGCTCCATATTCGCAGTATTGTGTCTACCACACATTCTCAATAAATCTTTGTTAACTGAATGAATAAAATGAAATGAGATATGAGTCAGCCCCATAAGCTTCCTCAATACTTTATCTGTATATGTCTAACAACCCATTATCCCAATATTGTAATTTTTGTTTCTTAATCTGTCACCTCCATTTAATTGTTTGACCTTCAAGCAGAGAGCCCTTGTCTGTCTGTATACATAGCTCAGGGCCTGGCACATACAAAGTAACTTGAAGATAAACTGCCTGGAGACAAATTGGGGGAAGACATGCAGAGTGGATTACAAGAAGGAAGGAGGGAGGGAAGGGATGTGGTAGAAATAAATAAGAAAACAATAAAAGGTAAAGTTTCTAAGGTCTCAAAAAAATCTAGATATTTATTAGTAAGTCCTTACAAATTAGATGAAATATAAATACAAGAGAAAATTTATAATTAAAACCTTCCTTTGGAAGAAAAAAGGCTTAGCATGCAACCCTCTGGAGAACATGCCAAACCAATGTGGCATGCTGACAGCATACTGTAAATTATACTGATTAAAGATTATTTTTATAAAGATAAACAGAAGGCTAAAATTCCTGTTGCTGATATTCAAACTATTAATAATTTTGATTCCAGTTTAATACTCTTTTTTTGAGGGGGATGGGGAATAGAGGATTTTAGAGGGCATTTTAAATAGTGAGAAACTAATGTATTACCACTGGTATTAATGGTTCTTGGGAAAATTCGTGATGTCACTTGCTTTGAACATTATGAGGACCAGCTGTGAGTGGTACAGAGTGAACACTAATGACAAACTGTTCACATGCAAAACTCAGACTTGTTGAAGAGGACCCAGTGAGCAGCACCAGATTGTTAGGCTAAATTATTAGTTCATTTTAATTGCCATTATGAAAAGATATTGTACTTTGCAAGATGCTCCTCAGCCAGCCGCCCGATTCTCGGCTGAGAGAACCTCACTCAGCACTGGGGGGTCAGGGCTTTCAATCACACATTACAGATAGTCAGTGTTGCTATTCTGTATTTTTACAAAATTTGCTCAAAATGTACTTGTTTATAGTTAATAAATGGTTCTCACCCCATTTTTAATTATCTTAGATTTTTTACTTTTATTTATACTTATTTATCTAAGACAATATATTTGTTTACTCTTAGAGAAGATGAGGATTACTAATTTGCCTTGGTTTTTTTTTTTCCAGCTCACACACTTTTATTGGCCATCTTATGCTTTTTGTAAAATAAAGGGAAAGATGAAATTTATAGGTAAGTGCTTCATTCATTTTCAAGAAGAGATGTTTGAATATCTTGATTTGACAGCATCTCTTAAGTCAAGCCCAAAGAGTTTATAACATAATGAGTCAGATTTTGGCCAAAAGCAAGCAAAAGTTAGCTAAATTCTGCATATAGCAGCAGCTGGTACCAATGAGCTAGATTTGGAAAGACTGTGTAAGTGGCCACTTTTGAATGTTGGGTCATAGGAAGATCTCACACAGAAGCTAGTAACCATAAATCAAGCTAGATTCCTCCCACTTCCTCACCCCACCCTATGTTCCATCACATGCCAATCCCATTAATTTTACTTGCAAAATACATTTTGTACCTACCCTTTTCCCACTACCTAAGCTACCACAATTGTCTCCTACCTGGGATTCTGGTTTAGATCCTTTGTTTAATCCATGATCCCCATGGCATCCCAAGGGATCTTTTAAATATACGATCTCATCATATCACCCTCAACAATTTTCCTTGCGCATAGGATAAAGCATTTACACTGACCTGAAATGTCTTGCCATCCTCCCAAACTCATTTTATATTACTCTCCATGGAGCTTCTTAATATTTACTTTCATCTTAAAAGTTCAGGTTCATTAACACCATGCACGCTGGTGTCCCCACCCATCCTGTGTCACGCACCTGGCTCAGCAGATGCAGCACCTTTCTGGATGAGGCCCAGCTCCTGGTGGCTTTAGAAGTCAGCAGAAGGTGGTTGATGTCATTTTAAGTCAGAGGGAGAGCCATTGGGGCATCGTGTTTAAGGTATTATTTGTTCTAATTTACGTTTTCAAGAGTCCACTCTGGCTCCGTGTGGAGAATGGAATGTAAGGAAGTCAAATGGTAGCAGGTGAGAGACACTCAACAGACAGTGAAGTCTTTCACACCCAATGCCAAGCCTGGAATTAAAGAGAGAGCAGTACTTGGTTGTCGAATGTACAAATCAACAATGAAGAGTTAATAAACAGGAGAACCAAAGAACGAGTCAAACCAGGGGTGACTTATAGCCCATAGGAACTCACCCGAGGTCCATTTGTGACCTTCCTGTCAGAAATCAGGAGACGGACCACTGCTGCGCAGGAGGTCAGCCAGCCCTGTTCTCGTATATCAGACAGAGTGCACTTTATGATTAATCTTAATCCTCCTTCCTTCCGTAGAAGTGAATCATCTAAACGTTTTACTCAGGGGAGGAGAAATGGTGAATGATCTCTCCAAACATCCCCTTTAAACCGCTTTCAATTAAAGCAAATTTCCTGACCCACACTTTCAAGTGGGAACTAAATGGTGGTAAACAAATACCCTACTTCAGCCTGTGAGATCTCAGAGATGACCCCATGTCTGTCATCACTGAACAAAGACTGTAACACAAACAAGATCACTATCCTCCTTCTTCCCTTCACTTCCAACTAACCATCATGCACAAAACAGAAGTTGTCCACGTTAAATTATGAGATTGCTGTGGTCTTGTCCACTTGAGTCCTCACAAGAGGACTTTTTCTTTACTGAGCCTGGTTGCCTTCTCACTCTTGACAGGGATGCCTCTCCCTGATCTGCAGCTTGCCTTCCAGGGTCTATCTACATGGCAAGCTTCTTTGATCTGTAACCCAAAGGAAGGCTCTGTATTTCCCACATCCAGCACTGGCTGCCTCCCTGTTGACAGTCATCTTCTGTCTTTGCCAGGTCTAGACAATAGGAGTTGGAGAGTGTTAATCTAAAGATTCACCAGACACCAAGTCATAAATTGGCCCTAGGGTAGGTAGACTTGGGGCATTTTCTATTTGCTTCTCTCCGAAGACTCTAGGCTCTATTTGATCCTGTGCTGCCTTTGCCCTGAAAGGCTGAATTAATCCCAGTGCTGAAATTCAGTTCCTGCAGAGCCTCTCATGTCCAGAAAAGCTGAGGAGGAGCACAAAAGCATCATCTAGTCACTTCACAAACTAATTCAGAAAACCCACGGGAGACGGTGTTGAGATAAGATATTTAACTGTTTTGAAAAGCTTTGCTTTCCAATAGAGTAAACAAGGAAGATGTTTCTCAGTTCATAGTCATGTCGCTGTTGAGCAATGCTGAGGTTTTTTTCCTACTTGCGGTATCCATGAGTGTTGCTTTTTAAAAAATCTATGCTAGGGTGAAAGTGTTCAATTAGAATCCAAATGATACGGTGTTTACATAAGCATACTGGATAAAAATAAAGTGGATATCTGCAGTATATTTTCACACAATCCAATTGTTAAATAGCAAACCTGATTTCCCTGTATACAAAATGATAGATTAGGCCATTGTGTCTGCATCATTATATCTTGTCTGTAAGCATGACTGATAACTGATTTCCCTTACAAAGTGATTTCATATTTTTGTTTTGACTTTTGTTTCCCCTAAGATTAACCGGGCTATCAAGGTGTGTGGCTATAGACTTAAAGATCATTTCTCCTCTCTCTCTCTCTCTCTCTCTTTTGACCAAAGAAATCTTAGACATACTAAATAAGTTATATGTCTTAACCTTTTATACTTGTTCTGGCTTAAGGAAACTTCTACTTGAGGATGCCAATCTCAGGGACCAGCCGAGAGCTAGAGATACCTTCTAGTGCTAAAGCTTGGTAAGCAGCAGGCATTCTATCAATTAAGTGTCTTTATTGCTCCTCTACAGGTAAAATTTGGGATCCTTTATACTTTTGGCATCATCCATACGTTGACCCTCAAAAGGGATGTCCTAAAGTGTCAGAAAGAAATGTTTCCTCTATCTGTCAAGGATAAATTGGTAGTGGCTTCATAGAACTCTGTGTTTGGAAGGATTCTGAGGCTACATCCTTCCCTAATAAGAGAAAGTTCCAGGATCAGCAAGGCTGCCTTCCACAGTAATGAGATGTTTCATAAGGCACGAGCTCCCTCATCACAGCTGGCCTCTCGTGTATATTTTCTATGGGCAGACTTCACCTTGAACTGCTCCCTTTACCCCATCACTTGATAAACCAAAGATTTTTATTCCACTTTTTCCCATTTTACCTCCACCTGAGGGAGTAAACCCTGGACACTCCAACCTCAACCTGCCTGTAATATAGATCAGTCTTTGTGCATCGGTTTCCAGGCTAATTTTCTAATTTTGTATGAGAGGAAGCCTAAGGGAGAAGTTCATAATGAATTATGCTTCCTAGATAATGCGTTTACATTTTAACACCAAGTTGGGGCTTTAAAAGGCATGAAAAATAGACTTTCTCCCACAAACACACTTCTGTGACTCACTGCATCATACCAAAATGACCATTCGTACCTTATTATGTCAGCCCTGGACATGCATTCTTCTTCTTTGTTCTTGAAAGCAAAGCTCAAGAACATCTCAAAACCTCAGGATTGAAAGCAAAGCTCAAGAACATCTCAAAACCTCAGGATCCTTAAGGAGTGAGCTCCAAATCTGTGCCCAGAAGAGGCCAGCATCTTCTAGCATACCGAAAAGATTGGGCCGTGATTTTTGCTACAGTGCACTTTGCTGGATAAAACTAGCTTAGCATTCCTTCTGCATTGAATACAAGTGCAGATTTCAGCTCTTTTAAAATTTGATAACCAAGAAACACAGCTTAAGAAATAAAAGTCCTATAAAAAATAACCTGGGAAAAGGGGAAGTAGTCACATGTGGTAAATACACATTTGTAGTCAGTACAGTAAATCATGAAACAGATTAGTTAATTATCCAGAACATGCAAAATTGTTCTCTAAATTGTTCTTCTAATGTGCCAGCTCTCCATTGACTCATTACTAAATTATTTGCCAGCTAATGAATTTTCTTTTCTTCAAATGCCTGTTCAGCTGGAAGGGGCTGGCACTGATGAAATGCTTTCTGAAAGGAGGAAGGTCATACCCACACAACCCTGAATCAACTGCTTATAAAGTTCAACAATTCTGCTGAACCACAAGAAAGCTTCCTTTTTGTGTAAACCAGTGGTTATTTGCCATTTGTTTTACAACACCCTCTTAACTAATCTGAAATAAAATTCACAGATAATATAACACATCAACATATCATTGAAATAAATAAATATGCCCTAGGCTGGGAAAAGTCCCTTATAACATATTATGCATTTCAATATTTGCATGTTGGCACTAAACTAAAATTCATAATAAAGGAGTCAGAAGATTCCATCTGTGCATAAGAGCACAAAACTACCGATATTCTCAACCATTGGAACAACCATAATTGTACTCATGTACTTCTCACACAGCCCTAGATGGATATGTTTTTATTGAGAACCAAAGTTTCTACAACTCTAAGTGTTTGGTTTGATGGTCTCTTTTTGATAGTATTGTTTCTGGTATGATTCATGATTTAAGAGCTAGCACTGTCAGAAACATTGATGAACTTAGAATCATAAGCCCTGAGTTTCTCATCTGTTTCTAACTATCTAATCTAATAAAAGAGTAATATGCAAATTGACCCCACTCCATCACACCCACAAGCCATGCCCACCAACCAATCAGGAGCAAATATGCAAATTAACTCAACTAAGATGGTGGTGCCCAGTACACCTCAACCCCACAACTGAAGTAGCCAGGCCTATTTGCCAGGCAGGTGGTGGGGGAGGCAGAGGGGGCCTAGGAGGAGAGCCATCAATTGCAGGAACCTGGGAAGGGGTGGAGCCAACCATCATGGGGGTTGGGGGGGTCGTCTGCCCAGGCCTGCAGCCTCCAGCAGAGACCCCCAGCCTGGGAAGGGGTAGAGCCAGCCATTGCAAGAGTTGGAGGGTCTTCTGCCCAGGCCTGCATCTTAGGCCAGAAGCTATAGGCCTAGGTAGGGGTGGAGCTGGGATTGGAGCTGGGATTGGATGGGCAGGGTGGAGCTGGTGATCAGAGTGAACTACAGAGGAAACACCTTTTCTTACTGCTCATTGGCTAAGCTCCCTGTATGCCACTGATAATATTCTTAGTAACTTGGGTAATAAGAATCCAAAAAGGCATCTAGGATTTTTCCACCACACTCTTGGAGAAAAAAAAAATGAAGGTTCATTGCGGAGGGCTAAGAAATGTCATTTTCCACCCTAGCCAGTTTGGCTCAGTGCATAATGCCTCAGCTTGCTGACTGCAAGGTCTGGGTTCAATTCTGACCAAGGGCATGTACCTAGCTTGCAGGCTCCTATCTGGCCGAGGCCCAGGTCAGGGCTCATGCAAGAGGCAACCAATCAAAGTGTTCTTCTCACTTTGATGTTTCTCTTTGTCTTTCCCTTCTCTTCTACATTCTCTAAAAATTAATGGAAACATATCCTCAGGTGAGGATAAAAAAAAGAAAAGAAAGAAAGAAATGTCATATTCTATGAAAGACACATCTTGAAAATGCCTAAAGAAAGTTGTCATTTTTTCATGGTGAAGGGACTGGAGTCTGTGTTAATGAAAACACCTTGGTGGCTGCAGTGACTGGCAGTGGCTGTAGGAGTGGAATGATGGGGCTGGTGGCTTCCCCTGATTATCCTGGTTGCCTCCCACAAAGGGAGGCCAGACTTCGGCTTAGACCCGCTCCCCATGGGGAACAAGGAGCATGTCTAAGCCGTCAGTAAGACATGCCCTGAAGGTTCCCAATATGTGAGAGGGGGCAGGCTGGGCTGAGGAACTCCCCCCTCCCCCACCAGTGCACGAATTTTATGCACCGGGCCCCTAGTAATTCTATAAAGTACAATGCTAATGAACAGAGCTTAGAAACTTGCCCAGTGCCTTTGCCTGAGACATGATTGTACCTATAGCAGTGGTTCTCAACCTTCTGGTCCTTGAAATACACTTTCTCATGTTGTGACCCCACCATATAATTATTTTCATTGCTAGTTCATAACTGTAATGTTGCTACTGTTATGAATCGTAATGTAAATATCTGATATGCAGGATGGTCTTAGGCGACCCCTATGAAAGGGTTGTTTGATTGCCAAAGGGGTCATGACCCACAGGTTGAGAACTGCTGGCATAGAGAAAAATAGCAAAAACCTAAGGAAAAAAACAACAGCCATCCTGAGGCTTGTCTTTTCTTTTTTTAATATTTGTATTGATTTTAGAGAGGAAGGGAGAGGGAGAGAGAGAAAGAAAGATCAGTGATGAGAGAGAATCACCGGTTGGCTGCCTCCTACACACCCCTTACTGGGGATTGAGCCTGTAACCCCGGCATGTGCCCTTTACCAGAATCAAACTTGGGACCCCTCAGTCCGAAGGCCAACACTCTTATCTTCTGAGCCAAACCAGCTAGGGCCTGGGGCTTGTCTTTTAGGCGGAAGTTGTAAGGTGTTCTCTCTGGCCCTTGAGCTGGGTCTCCAAAACTCCAAAATGCATCTTCCTTGTGCTGTCTGAGTCTGGAGAGTGGCTTGCTCATGTCCAAAAATGGACAGTATCCTCTTTCTTGAGTCTGCGCACAGATTCCATTTCTCACTAGGAGTAAAGTATTTAAACTTCTCTGTATCTCACCTGTTAAATGCAGGCTGGAGATGTATAGATGATCTCATCTATTCTGAATGGGAATGAGTAAGTTCTCTCTATCAGGTCTTAATAGACAATACCACCAAGATAGAGAGGAATAAATTATTCCCTCAGGGTTGTTCTTCTTAAGTTACCCTGGAATAAAAATAAGTCTGAGTTTTTCTTCAGGTGAATTGTGGGGATTAAACAAAAATAAATCAAAGCACTTCAATATGTCAGCAGTATGTTCCTTCTTAGCGCAGACCTGTGATAAGATCTCATGCTTGCTAAAAGGTATCAACAGTGTGCATATGTATTCTATATCAGAGCTTTCTATACACATGATCCAGGTATCCTGGCTACAAATACTTTGTTCTTTCTATTCAGTCACTAACTTACAAGAAATCCCTTGGATAACTTGTCACATGAAGAGAACAGAACCATTTCCATGACCAGCCCACAAGCAGGCAATAACTAAAAATAGCATCACTCAAGTTCTATACTTTCAATATTGGAAGAGCAGAACAGGTACAAACAGAGAACATGTCAGGCCCCGTGTTTCACGTGGAGATTTCAGGAGAATCACTCCACATGTGCATCAGGAACTCTTTGTTCTGGTCTTCAGACTCCACCAACCTCACCACAGGAGCTTCACCTCAGGGGGATGCTCCTCATGGTCACAAGGCTGCTGCCAAATAATTCCAGGCTTCATGTGTGGCTGAAACAAGATCCAACAGAAAAGACACTACCTCTTCCTGAACTTAAGAGTGAACTAGAACCTTCTAGAAAAGTTCCTGCTGGGAAGTTCCCCCAACCAACCTCACATTTAGGGGGTTAGGTGGTACAGAACAAAAATAATTTATTGGCCAGGGGAGTTTTTGATTGGCTCACACAAAGCGGGACCCTTCACTTGGAGAGAAGGTGCTCTTTCCTAAAGGAATAACTGGAGGGAAAGAAGGGGGTTTTATTGAAAAGGAATGAAGTTCCCACCTCTTCTGCTGGGCGTAGGAAAGAAGACAGAGAATACGGTCACATAAGGCTCTGGACACTATCAAGCAATTGCCATTTTCTAAACTTCCTTGGAGATTTCTCAAGCACTTCCACATGCCCCGCCTCCAAACAGTGACATTTTGCTCCCATCTACGCTGCATTCTATCACAGCTTTGCTGCTTATACAGAATTTTCTCTTTAATTTCTCTTTCATTGAGACTTCCAAGGATACTTAAAGGAGCTCACTCATTTGCACATTATTATTATTTATTAACCAGAGGCCCAGTGCACAAAAATTTGTGCACTCAGGGGGGTCCCTCAGCCCGGCCTCTGTCTTCTCGCAGTCTGGGACCCCTTGGGGATGTCCACCTGCTGGCATGCCTGGCCAGCCTGGGTGAGGGGCTGAGGGCCGTTTTCAGGCTGCCCACAGTCCCTTCAGGGTTTGGGTACCTACTGGGGTGCCTAGCTGGAAACAGGTATCTGGGATTTATTTAACTTCTGTAATAGAAACTTTGTTGCCTTACTCCCTTCTTCCTCCCTCCACCCCTCAAAGCCGGGGTAGCCCCTGGCAACCCAGGGTCCCAGCCCGGCAGGTATCTGGGGTTTGTTTATCTTCTATAATTGAAACTTTGTAGCCTTGAGTAGAGCTCAGGGCCCACAGGGCCCTGGCTTCCTCCATTGCCTGAGGCAACTCCAGCTCCATGGCTGCCGCCATCTTAGTTGAGTTAATTTGCATATTTGCCCCTGATTGGTTGGTGGGCGTGGCTTGTGAGCATAGCTTGTGGGCATGGCTTGTGGGTGTAACAGAGTGAGGGTTAATTTGCACATTACTTTTTTATTAGATTAGATAACAAATAATTTGAAAGTTGCCTTTTATTGAGTGTTTTCAAGGTGTCAAGCATTGTGCTAAATGCTTCCTATGGGTGGATTTATTTAACCAACATAATGTCTCAGAGGAAGATACTATTTTATCATTCTTCTTTGAATAAGAAACTGAGTGTCACAGAAGCTAAGGAACTTGCTCAAGTTCATACAGCTAGAAGTGGCAGAGCAAGTCCTTATATCTGTGCTTATCTGAATGCACAATCTGTTTGATATCTTCTTTCAGACTAGAAGCTATAATGAATGAGTTTATATGATTGATCGATTTCCATGTTCATAATTACTCATAGCTCCTGCTTTCCTAATAGCTCAGTGAGTACAGACATTATGATATCCTATCCTCAGGTTTGGTGTTAACTGGGAGTAGGCTGAGGTCATTACCAGAATGGCTAAAGGTCACCAGATGAGTGAATCAGAGGAAGAGCTGAAAACTAAAATAAGCCTTTTCACTCTGAGGCCAGTGTTCTCTCCATAGACCATCAAATTCCTTATTCAAGAAACAAACCATTCTCCCATGAAGTTTTGGTTCTTAATATCATGTCCAAGTAACCTCCTCATGATTCTAGTAAACACTAGATAATGGTGTTAACCTTGATAGAAGGAAGCACATCCCATAAAGGAGAGATATCAGATGGCAATGAGACAGGTCAGATATTATGAACAGTCATAACAGGTATCCAATACCCCTTCTTTCTATCCCCAGTTACAGACATCCTTCTTATGAAATTTGCTATCTCAGAGAAGAGAGAAGCATAGTGCCTGGTTTCACTCTGACCACAGGACATGACTGCTTATGCCACATCTGTTCCCCAGTCAATCAAAAGAGCATCTTAGTCTGAAGCCCCACTGAGTGATACAAAGTGATCCTGTGGTGCTGAAGAAAGAAGAGGTGAGCCATACACATCCACTGCTCAAAACGTAGCCTCTGGCCCAATAACAAGAGTCTGGGTTTCAGAGGGCTGAGGAATGACTCCTTGCTGGCTGGAGAAGGGCAACTTCTCAGTAGGAAATGGATGCCCACAAATCATTGTTTCTCTCCCAAGTAGCCCTTAGAACCCTTCAGAGGTTAATCAAATTCAACATGGGTGAAGCCATTGTGTTTGTCTAAGATCTATGATTTGCAAGTAGAGATTGGCAGGATGAACCACAAGGCCTGTCATGGAACGTAGCACAAATGCACTTACTACTAGTCCCTGGTTCAGCTTCGGGCAGTCTGCCTCCGGAAGGTGAGGGAAGCACTGTGGTCACTTGTGATGAGTGTAGGGCTAAGGCTTAATGAGATGACGTTCCTTCAGAAACCTGTTTGAGGTATTTACATGTTAGAGTTTTTGCGTTGTTAGAAAATGGGCTTTGTTAGACCATGTAGGAATTGATCTTAGAAAACCACTATAAATCAGACCTTTACTTTCTATCCTATTTCCTAGTCCAAAGAGAAAGAGAATGCTCCCTCTTATAACCCATTTGCCACACCTCTGCCAGCGATTTTTCACAAAACCTGTCATATGGCAGCTTAACTGTCACTTCTTCAAAGAGATCCTCTTGGACCATTCATCTAAAGTAGCCATTCAACGTTTTTTATAACCTTTGCCTGAGGACGTGCTTGTTGATTTTAGTCAGTGGGGAGGTAAGAAAGATATGCGTCCCAGTGGCCACACTGAGGGCCCTGTAGACCCCTTCCACGGGATTTGGGTGGCAAGCAAAATACAGCAGCACCTGTGTGTAGTCAAGCAGGAGTGGCTCCTTCACAGGGTCAGCAAAGAGCCTAAAGAAAAACTGTCATACAAAAATGTCTGTGTTGGCCAAACCCCAGAAATCATTCACTCCTTATTCCTCTATGTTTTGCTTGCGTGCCTGGCTTAATGTCATCTGCTGCCTGTTGATGACTGAAACAGCAGGGCCCTCGCCTGTTGTGTGCACTTGAACGCCTCTAAACCAGGTGGCATCTGATGGTCCTCCATGGAGGTGGCCTGCAGAACTTCATGTTTAACTCTGTGTCTGAGGAGTAGGGCGTGGGAGACTTCACAGAAGAGCTCTGCAGAACTCCAAATGAAAGGGAAAAAATGAATCTGTTCACATCTCTATAACAAGACAAGACATTTAGCTTACTGGCTTTGCTGGGGCTCCTTCCAGTCTGATCCTACCTTGGACAATTTTGTATATCCCATCTGTCAGAGGCTCCTCTCCAGAAATTGTGATACATCTCAGCAACCATGGTCATGGGTGCACCTGCAACGACTGGGCGCACATAATTATTGCCTGTGTGATATGCTGTGGCACTGGCTTTGTCAAAGGCATTAGACAGAAAATATTTCACATTGTCTGCTGCAAGCCTCGTGTAAGGAAATAAATAAAAATAAATAAGACATTTACTATGTCATTTAAATAGTAAATGTTTTATTTTTTTTACTTTAGCACATCCAGTAGGCTTATAATGAGGGCTCAGTGCCAATGATTCTACACCCTGATCCAATTCTGCATTTCACCTCAAAACAGGATCCCAGAGCCTCTATCTTGTTACACTTTTCTTCTGAGAGCTCATAGCAGGTCGGGATAATAGGAACTAGCTACCTCAACAACATAGTTACATCCCTGTGGTAGAGTGTCTGCAAACATAGCCTCCTGCAGTCTCAACCATCCCTGACCTGACACGCCTGTCCTCCCACCAAGAGGTGGAGCCTCTTTCCCTCTCCCTGGCCCTGGGCTGGCCTCATGGCTCTCCTTCCCCAGTAAAATGCAGCTGTGACTTCTGGGCCTATACCTTAAGGAGACTAGGGAGTTCTGTTCTGGCCCTTTTCAGATCCAGACACCATCTGAAAAAGTGGAAGTGAATTGTTGAATAATGAGAGATCATGGAGAGACAGAAGAGAAGTAATTCAGTCCCTATTGTCCCACCCTCCCCAGCTGAGGCCCAGGCTTGTGAATGAGGACATCTTGGTTCCTCCAGCTCTAGTCAAGTGCCACCAGCCAGCACCACATGGAACAGAGATGAGCCATCCATGCCAAGTCCTGGCCAACTGGCAGAATGGTGAGCAACTGGGTGCTTATGGTTATTTTAAGCCACTGAGTTGTGGGGTGGTCTGTTACACTGGCACCAAAAACTAAAATAGGCTGGGAGACTGAAGCCCAAAGTTCACCCCAGACAGGCAAGTCACAAAGCTAGGATTTGAACCTGGGCAACCCAGCCTCAGCAGCCACACCTTTAACCATGATTTCATGTTGACTGCTTGGATGTAAACAAAAAGCAAAGCAGATGAGAAAGTAGATCAAAACCACCCAGTGTAAGAAGCAGGTACAAATAAAGGAAGGGGGAAAGAACACAAACAAAACAATCAGGTCAGGGATGGAGACAAGAAAAGTATATAGGAAACAGCATGGTTTTCAAAATGTATTTTTGCCCTTGAACCCCTGTCTGAGGTTATCACCTTGGTATTTATGCCCATATACTGTCCTTGGGAGTTCTGTCAGAAGGGCAGCACTTGAGAGCTTGTCCTCTCAATGAGCTAGCAACCCCCTTCATCTTAGCTGTGTGCTGCTCTCACATCACAACATTCCTGAGTCACAGACTACCCATGGGTCAAATAGACACAATAATTTGGTCTAACGCATAATTTATTTGTAAGAATTAATTCAAATGATACACTCTTGGTTAAACCTCAATAATTGAGAGTTATTATTTTGATGGAACCTCTGGCCCAGACACCTTTCTTCTTATACTTTTGGCACTGTACTGTGTTTGGTTTGGTTTCAAATCTCCCACATTCTATCTCCAAATTCATGTTCAATGTCAGCCACCAGATGTCTATTCTCCCACACGGATGTAGGTTAATTCCTCCTTGTATACTCACTGCTAAACTGCCATACCTGTTTCGGCCTACAGGTTCAGAATGCTCTAGTTTAAGCCCCCCATTGATTGCCAAATCTGAAATCCCCCTTTCCAACTCAGGAATCTCATTTTGCATCTCTCGCCATGTTGAACAGTAAATAAATTACCCCCTGATCAAGGCAAAAGCTCTTTCAAAGGGTCCTTCCCTTTTCTTTCTTCTCTTATCATCAATCTTTGTTGCTGGTCAGGTCATTTATTTTTATAATGACATCTAAGCTCTCTGCTCCCATGGGCTTCCGATAGTCTGCTCTTGTAGAGTGTAATGCCCCAGTCCTCCCTCTCTTTTCTCATTATCTCAAATTCCAACCACTAGAGTGATACCAACAAGCCAGCAACTCACTTGGCTGCCAGAACTCTTCCCAGCGCTCATTAATTCAGCTGGTTTGGGAGCAGCATGCCTGACCACCAGATGAAATTCCTTTCCTTCACTTTTCATTTTTCAGGCAAGGTGCCTGCACCTTTGAATGGCCATGATGGATTGGTTTTTACTTTAATTTATTCCAACATGCATAACGAGAGCATGAGGATCCCAATTTCCTTGATTGATGCACCAATCCACCCGAGAGCCTTCATTTTTTGCTCTGAATCATGTTTAGAAAGATTTGCCCATGGCGTGTAGTACTGGTAGTTGCCACATTCTACTGGGGGCGCTATTCTTTCCCTGAGTTTCCTCAGACTGAATGTGGGGTGTCATCTTCTGAGCTGAGGTGGCTTGAAAACCGTCCCTCACCTTAAGTTTCACCGTGAGCTTTGCATCTTCACCTTTGTCTTGGGATATCATGAGACACCTGACTTTTAGAAGAAACACAGAACACACTCTCAGAGAACCTGGCTCAATCAAATGATCATGCCTCACATTTCCAGCAGAGAGAAGCAAGCCACCAGCAGAAAGGATCAGTGGCTTTTACCAAAAATACTGGTAGCACTTACAGAGGGTTTCTAAGGAGACCGAAAAGACATTTTACTCAAGAAAGGAAAGGAGAATGAAGTCCAATGACATTTGCTCACTTTTTGAAGACTTGAAAAACAACAGATGAAAAGACAAGTCAAAAATCTCCTCACAAATCTGTTTGCCTAAAATAGATGAGAGAGATGGAGGCCCAATGCTGCCTGCTATTAGAGAATAATAGGAATATTCGATGAAAGTCTCAGAAAAATAATATGAAGACATTGTTGTTTCAAAGCCATTTTTTCGTATTTTTTATTACAAACTGTATAAAAATTGCAGAATAGATCTGGGGGGTTGGGGCAAATGGCTTTCTTTCTTTGCTGCAGATAAAGGAACAGATCACAAAAATGTGAGTGTCTCCTTTCTTTTGGGAGCTGGTGCACTGAAGTGGGAGGAGCCAGGCAGCGTGACTTGGACTAGGACGCTGGTGACAGCAGTGTCTAGTTAAAGACGACTTTGTTATCAGCAACTTAACACTGGAAACACTCCCCTCCTAGGGCTTGGTATGTCCACCTCACTCCCTACCTATTGGCCTGTGCAATATCTTCTTCTCAGGTGACAATTTGATTCCTTGGGAAGATCACGCATATTAGTCCCTCTTTTGGAATCCCGCATCTCATTGTTTCTGACTGTTTTCTCTGCCCCTTGTAATCCTACTTGCCCTGTGTAGCCAGTTCAAGTGCATCCAGCATTGCTCTGGAGACTTTTGTGGTGCATCTAATTGTAATTTCTTGCTGCTTCATTAGAATCCCATAATCATCATAACAGCCATCATGCTGGCTTTTGTCTTTTTCTTTGTGTTCTATTTATATGGTTCAGGGTATTTATGGTGCTGATTACTACCTGTTTGTTTTGGAAGGGGAGGTGAGTATGAGGATTAAAGAAAAATGAAACTTAAGTTCTCAAAGAAATGTTTATCAGAATGTCATCATCATCATCACCTTCATTATCACCATCATCATGTATTCAACGACTATTTAATCGTTGCAGCAACCCAATGGCTGACACATTTACTGCCCACTGAAAT
Organism: Murina feae; assembly: GCA_004026665.1. Taxonomy (NCBI): domain Eukaryota; kingdom Metazoa; phylum Chordata; class Mammalia; order Chiroptera; family Vespertilionidae; genus Murina; species Murina feae. Next base: position 54,707 of record PVJC01003642.1, read on the forward strand.
CCATGTGCTCTCCTGCATTTCCTCGTCCCTTATGTTAGAGAGGGCTATATAAGTTGTTTTGACAAATGGGCTATGAACAGATGTGGCATGTGTCCCTTCCAATCTGAAGCATTTAAGAGCTGAGGAATGATGATCCCCTTTCCTCCCATTCTCTCTCCTTCTCCTGGAAGCTGTGAATCAAAGTGGCGAGAGATTGAGGTGACCTAGATCACTGCTGAGCCAGTGAATGGATAGTTGCCTTGGGAACCATCTGACTCACAGCAGATTTTGTGTAAACCAGAAATAAACCTTTATTGGGTTGAGCACCTGAGTTTTGGGGCATTTGTTAGTGCAACGCAACCCATCCAAACCAATGCACACCTAAAAGACATGTGCTCTGTTCATCCCATTTCTGAATGAGAAAATTGATGCACGGAGAGTGAAGCCATGTGTACAAGGTGGGAATCACATTCCCTCCTTTGCTTGATCAGACCAAAATGAGACCCAAATAATCAATTGGGAAAATGTAAAGTTAATCAATACATTAATTTATTACTAAGGAAAATCTACATTCTCGCTAATATGGAGAATGGATTTATTATTAAGCTAAGTTTAAATACCAACAAAAAAATCATTATAGAAGTGAAAATAGAATCTTTCATGGACGCATTGATTTAATAGGTTGCTCCTCTTTCAATATTTTTGAAATTATGTAGTATTTGCCTGTGTTTCATGCATACACTAACCAAACTCTATATATTGCATCACCCTAGTGAAATTATTAATTTTTGTACCAGAGCATTTATTGATGCATTTATTTGTTCAACATATATTTATTAAGCATCCATGTTATGCTTAGCACCCTGATAGCCACAGTGAGCTTGACAATGAAAAACACAGGCATGATCTTTATTCTCACTTGTAGTCTTGTGGAGACAAAGAAGGTCATGAATCACAGATAAAGTCAGAAATGGGTGTGTAATTGAAGACAGCCATCAATGCTCTGAGGAAGGGGAACATGGTCTACAGGAATGTGTGACTACAGAACCTCCAGTGCACAGGCCAGGGAAGTGCTCCTTGAGCGTGTGGAACGCAACGAAGATCTGAAAGACAAGTCAGAGTCTCACCTGGAGTTGGATGGGAGAAGATAACATTCTAGACTGAAGAAACCACAGCAGTGAAGGCTCAATGCCATGGAAGAGCAGTCTGCAGAACTGAGAGAAGTTCAGTGTATCAAAAATTAGAATATTTATGAAAATACTTTGAAAAATGGGGCCCAAAAGGGAAGTGGACACCAGACAATGGAAAATATAAGTCGGGCTGGGCAGTCTTTGTATTTAGCACCCCACTCGGCTGGGGGCACAGTGCGTGAGGAGAGGCTTCTAATTGTTCATTTAAACCCCTTTCTGCTCTTTTCTCTGAAGGGCATTGTGTGTTAGCTGCGCACACAGTGGCCTAGAGTAACCACTACATGCCCTGGCTCCCCTTACAGCGGGTTATAAACCTTGTCACTAGTTGCCTATGAGATGCAAGCAGAAATGGTCAGCAACTTTGAGGAAGTTTCCTTAAGGAGAGCTGGAGTGCCCTTCACCACTCCTTCCTCTTTACTGTCGGTTAGGATGCGGGTGTAATGGCTAACATGAGCAGCCACCGCAGACCGGGAAACGCACATGGGAAAGGAAAACACATGTGACAGGAGACAGGCTAGCAGGAACCCTGCTCTCTAATGTGTGCCCGTCATGCCATCCTAGATGGACTCCCCGGCTTCTTCAGTATGAGAACAAATGCCCCTCAGCCTCTGTGAGCTGCTGCTAATGGCGGATTTCGTTTTTTGTTATTTCCATTGAAATGTAACCTAATCCAGTGCTGAGTCATAACTGAACAATTACACTCCTCTAAAATGTTACTATACATTTGGGGAAATTGGCACAATCATAACTGGAAGATAAATTTTCCCTCAAGAATTCTAAGCAAGGAAAATTTTTTCTTAAAATATGGTTTTTGCTTTCAAAGATTTGCTGCATGACAAGTCAGCCGATGTCCATTTGAAAGAGAACCCCCTTGCAAAAGACATCACATCACTGGATGCTACTGAGCAAGTTGATTTCTTTACAAACTAACACGGAGGGTAGAAACAAACAGACATCTGCCACCAACCTGGCAGGTCCGCTCAGGCCGCCAACCGTGACTGAAGCACTGGGCAGCTTCGTCCATTTCTGTCTCTCCAATACTTGAGAAACTTCATGAAAATTAAGATCTGTCTCTTCGTTTCATTTGGAGTAGGGATGATTCGGAGACAAGAATGGGGAGAGTCCCAAACTCTCCCTATTTGCCCTCTGATGCCCTGTGTTTTCTGCCTGATAAGTCACACATGGAAGAAAAAACAACGCAGGGTTTGAGTCATGGCACCATGAATTCTGGTGGGAAAAAAGCGCGTGGTGAGGACACTGAGTGAGATGCTCAGGAGAATTACCACCGGACATCAGCATGCAGCATCCGAGGTCTCCATCTCTAGACAGGAGGAAGATAAGCAGCCAGCACTCAACAAACCATGATTCCTTAACTTCTGAGGAGGTATCAGTGTTCAGCCACAGACCGGGGCCTGAGCAAAGGTCAAATTTTCTTCCAGGCTTCCCAGGAAATAGCCAAGTCTGAGAAACGTGGAAATGACCGTAGGTTTAACAAAGAAATTAACTGTTTAAAGAGCCTCACTGGTCTTTGGTGCAACACTGCACCAGGCAATAACAGTAAGGGCAGGAGAGGGCTGAGTGAACACACATCTAACTCTGCAGTGATGGTAGAGGGAGCAATTAGGATGCAGAGAGAGGAGGAGGTCAGTCCCCTATGGTCACACAGCTGGGGACTGCTGAGCTAGCTCCCAGGGGACATTCTGCTGCTCAGTCTTCTCGCCATGGCATCGTGCTGGGTGGCAGTGCCCCAGCCCCATTGCTTCCATCTGTTCCACCCGGACCACCCAGCATGTGATACCACAGTGTCCTCAGGAGTCCTGAACACCAATGTGAGTGCAAAGTCATGCTGGCTTCTGTCGCTACCTTTCCCTGCCTCTTCCTAAACTTGCGGACAGGGCTGTGTGCTGACATTTGTGTGGGGTTGGGAGATGTGGGAGAAAAAAGTATCACCATTAACTGGCAGGCTCCACTGTGGAGGGAAGGCCTACGTGCTGCCCCAGCCTCCATATTCCCTCCGCTTAGCAAGGCCTTCTGGAAAATGGAGAGAAACCTGGGAGACCAGACCACTCATCTTGCTGTCCCCATTTTACAGATGAGAAAACCAAAGAATGGTGGGACTAAGGCACAACCAGGATTTAAACTCAGATTTCCTGATTCCCAATGTAGTGCTCTTCCCATTATGACACTCTGCTTCCAGAAACCCTCAGAAAAAAATAAACAAATAAAAGTCAAAAGTCTCCAATCCTAACCAACTAAAGCAGGCTCCTGTTGTGGGTTGAAGTGTGTTCCACCAAAAAGCTCTGTCAAAATCCTGAACCCTACTAACTCAAAGTGTGAGCTATTTGGAAACAGGGCATTGCAGATACAATTAGTTAAGATGTGGTCGTCCTGGAGTACAGCAGGTCCCCAATCCAATATGACTATGTCCTCATAAGAAGAAAGCCACCCAAACACAGAAACAGAGGAGAGGGCACCCTGGCATGATGAGGACTAGATTGATGCAGCTGCCAGCCAAGGATGCCAGCAGCTGCCAGCAGACCACTGGAAGCTAGGAAGAGGTCAGGAGGAGTCTCCACCACCATCTCAGGGGCATGGCCCTGTGGACGTGGGCCTGCAGAACTGCGAGACAGTCCATACCTGGGGCTCTAAGCCACCCAACTTGTGTGGCTGACTCTGGCAGCCCTGGGAATTAATACAGCTCCTGTTTAGACAACTCATATACAAGGAGGACAGCATAAGCAGTTTAATGTCTGGTAGAGAGGGAAAAGCACTCAAGCAGTGTTTTGGCCTTCAGCTGCAACTCCAATTCCTTGTGTGACTTTGGACACATTACTTCCCTTTTCTTCATTTCCATTTTAACCATAATAAAGTAGATATGGTAATAGTAGCTCCCTTATAGTTTGAGGTAAAGATTAAATGAGGTAATACATCCTAAAACACACACACAGACAACAACCAGCACTTAATAAGGACTCAAAAATGTTATCACCATTATTAATTTTTCAAGGCAGATTTGAACACAAGGGAATAATTTACAAACCTAATAAAAGTCTCAATAATCAACCTACTATTCATAAAGATTACAACTTGCCAATAAGGTAGCTACTAGACATATGTGACTCACATATTTAAATTCATAAAATGAAATGAAAACTAGTGTCTCAGGCACATACCACATTTTCAAATGCTCAACAGCCACACTTGGCTAGCAGCTGCCATATTAGACAGCACAGAATAGAACATTTCTAGATTCCTGAAAATTCTGTCAGAAAACAATGTCAGGACCCTGAGGCATAAGATAGAGTGTCTGTAGAGACAAAGGCCAAGAGATCAACGGTATGCTATTTTTTTTTTTCAGCCTATAAGTCAGTTCTTACCACAATGTCTAATAGAATGCAGAGCTACCAAGAAGTTTTTATCTACAGTTGGAAATGTTAGAAGCCATGAAATGGAGTGCACATACATAACCTAAAGAGCAGGGTATCAATAGCGTCCTTAGCAGTATCAATAAGAAATGGAAAGGGCTTTGACTTGTGGAAGCAAGAATTGGTACAAACACATGTAAACCAAACCCCAAACTCGCTCCAAATTAAGAGAGGCCATTCTGATATAACATGTCGACCACACAAATGCATTTTTAAAGTTCAGCACCTTGGATGGATTAAAAACCACTTGGGGGTAATATAGCCAAAGCAGAGAAAGAACAGTAAAAAGTGATAAAACAGAAATCAAAGTGACAATATAGTTTACAGGTCTCTGGTTAGATGTCACCTAAAATGCTTATTCACTATAATGTTCTATCAAGAACACAGTATGCAATGAACAATTCAAGAGACAGCCCATGAGGTCTCCAATCGTGATACAATTTCTGGAAGGGGAAAGAGTCTAATAAGAAAATCACTGTTGTTTCAGTCAAGAGGGGGGAAATCACAGCTTAAGGAAAAGCTAAACAAAATAGAGAAATAAAGTACAGTTTCCTACTAATCAGAAATGACATTGAAAAGGACAACTAAACCCTTGGATGAAAGCACAAAACTCTAAAGAAATCACTTAATTCCAAGCATAAGTGGGCAACAGGGTTCTGATGCTGCTGAGCAGAGGTGTGGATAAAGTTGAGTTCAGGACTCATTAAGCCTTTTATGGCAAGAAAATGGCCAAACCAACAGAAATTATAAAACAGAAGCATGTATTGGAAGTTAACCCAAAGGCGTCACCATGAAAGCCCAGTGGCCTTGTTCAGCCATGCCTTATCTCAGACAGAGCTCATCATCAAATGAGCTCCTGGGACAGACAGAGAAGACCAGCCTTGAGTGCCTGCCAGTCACCCTGTCAAGACTTCCCCCAACTCAGGGAATGATTACATCCCTCTGGTTAGTCACATAGACTTTTACAGACTTTCTAGGTTATCTTCTTTCTGTCTCTTCAATGTTAGTGTGGGGAGCAGGACTCAGTACATTTCTTCCTGAAACTATCGTCTATAGAGCCCTCTCCATGAAAAAAAAAAAAAGTGAAAGAAAAAGATTAGTGAAAGAGAAGATGATTCATACAAAGAAAGGGGTCAGAGAAAGAACACCTGAAGAAAGAGCCTTTCGTAAGGAGGAGGAATCCCTCAATACAAATTCACCACTGCTTCCCTGACAGCTCAAGAGATTTCAACATCAACGCAACAACCCACCAAAGTCTCCACATTCCTTTCATATTACACCTGCCTGCCACCTGGAGAGATGTGCTCATCAAATTTCCTGAGAAATTTTAGGTTTCTGCACATGGCAAAGTGGCCTCAAGTCGAAGGCATGCTGCAGGTCACAGACATACAGGACAAGTCTGAGATGTTTATGAAATCAGTTCCTGAACTAGTCCTGCTACCCAGTAGCTATCATACCTTGCTATTTGCACTGCTAAGCAACACAAACAATATATTGCATGATTTATTTCTGGATACCACCTCTTCACATAAAATAGGTGTGTCACTCTACCTGTGCAAGAGGTCTCAGCCTATACCACCAGCTAGAAGATACGTATGTTAAGATAGCATATACGTATTGCAAGATAACTAGATTCAGTGATGAAGGTTGAGGTTAGTAATAACAGTGGTATCAGAAAATTACTCCAAAGATATTTAAATGCCTTAGTAAAAATTCTAAGAACATCATCTATCCATTCTAAGAACCCTATCACCCATCAGAGGAACAGAGTTTGCTGTTTTTGTTGTTGTTGTTTTTGGTTTTTTTAAATATATTTTATTGATTTTTTATAGAGAGGAAGGGAGAGAGATATAGAGAGTTGGAAACATCAATGAGAGAGAAACATCGATCAGCTGCCTCTTGCACACCTCCTACTGGGGATGTGCCCACAACCAAGGTACATACCCTTGTCAGAATTGAACGGGGGACCTTTCAGTCCGCAGGCCGACGCTCTATCCACTGAGCCAAACCAGTTAGGGCAAGTTTGCTTTTTTTAATGGTGTATTGATAAGATCAAAAATAGGGGACAGTCTAGCTTAAAAGAGATCTGTTTTAAATCAGTCTAGGCCCCTGTCTCAGTACTTCAGAAGGCCCCTCTAGATGGTCTCAACTCCCAGTTCTTTTTCTGTGTTCAGTGTCTACATAGTCTGATGGACTCCTGATCCTGCAAGTAAATATCCAAAGGAGAAGACCTGGGGATTATGTTTTGCTACTCTTAACCCTCATCTGCCTATGTTATAAAGAGCAGTGTATACAACCAACCTTTGTTCAGCTGTGAACCACATGAAAGATAAAGCTGAAGAGTAGGTCCAAGGCTAACCACAGTTTAATAGCAAATACTAACATAATAATTCTAAAAATAGCAAAAATTACTCTGTGCAAATTATATGCCTGACACTATTCCAAGCAATTTACATTTAATTCACTAAATCCTCAAAACAACCCTATGAAGTAGGTGTGATTATCATCTCCATTTGACACGTAAAGAAACTGAGACATGGGGCTAAGTAACTTGCCTAAGGTCACATATTCAGGAAGAAAGTTTCCAGAGACTCTGCTCTTGGCAAAACTCTGCTGCTCACAAAGGGATATAAATGTAACTGCCTCCTTGTCACTTCTCTTCATAAAACACAACCAAAGGCAAATAGAGTGAGAGGTAGCATTCGAGTGAGAACTTTAAATTCAGTCGAAGATATTTTTAACAAGGAAATTGTCTTCAGATGTTGGCCATAGAGAGGCACAGATTAGTAACAAATGACTTGAGACACCACCTATGCTTACATATCCTAGCTCTGTGGTCAAGCTCAATGAAAGTTGCCACTGAGAACCTGTAAGTGGGTTTTGAATACACGTGCTATTATATCACAAAATATTTTCAAAACTTAAAAAAATTTGCTACCAAAATGAAAAAGTTGAAGTTTTTTACATAAATATACAGATTTTAGACTTTTGCAAGAGAAGCAGGTTTATCAGTGCTCTCTCAGGCAACATGTGATGAGAGCTCAAATGTAGGTTTTAGATGGAGCACGTGTTCTCATTTGTCATACTCACTGCCATTCCTTATGCTATATAATAAAAGCCTAATATGCTAAGTGTCCAGACATTTGTTCCACCAAAGTGTAATATGCTAATGATATACTAAAGCCGTTCAGCTGCTCAACTGCTCACCATGATGTGCACTGACCACCAGGAGGCAGACAGTCGACCAGTCAACCAGTCACTATGACATGCACTGACCACCAGGGGGCAGATACTCCGACCAGTAGGTTAGCTTGTTGCTGAAGTCCAGCTGAGTAGGATTGAGTGAGATGGGCCGGACACTCCTTGGAGTCTTCTGCGGTCCCTCCCTGGCTGGCCAAGCTCCTGTGTCCCTCCCCAGCCCTGATTGTGCACCAGTGGGATCCATTGACCTGGCCTGTGCCATCTCACAATCCAGGACCCCTCAGGAGAGGTTGGAGAGCTGATTTGGGCCCAATCCTGCAGGCCAGGCCAAGGGACCCCACTGATGCACCAGGCCTCTAGTTGTCTTATAACTGGCAACTTCTCTCATTTATATTTCCTACTGGGCCTCATAAAGCACGTGAGATTTAGAGGAAAGAAGCTATAGAGGAAAGGATTCTGGACCAAGAGGTAAAATAAAGAAACTTTAGCTGTGGTTCTGGTGACACTATCTCATTTTCCATATATTCATTCTTTAAATGTGAGGCCAGACTACATACTAGGTTTACAGGTTTTAAAACTTAGAGAGGAGATTGAGGCAATAAATGTGATGTCACAAGCATGAGAAATGAGGTTTTTCACTGTTTCAAAGTCTACCTAGGACAGTCCTTTCCTATACAAAGAAAAGAAATGGCCTGAGCTGGTGAGATAAGACATTCACACACTTTTGGGGCATGGGAGGCAATTCCCAATGTTTTCATTGGTGTCTTTAGCATACTCTTGAGATAAGTGAAAATAACTCTTTCTCTCACTCTGCAATGTTCTAAGCTTCTCACTTTCACTTTGTTATTCATAGTTAAATGGACTTTTTCCTTTTTATTTACTCATGCATATGTGCACAAATGTATTAATTCACTAGAGGCCCAGTGCATGAAATTCATGCATTTAGGCCCTAAACTGGCCTTCGGACATCCCTCTTTCAATCCAGGACTGTGGGCTCACCTATTTTATTGCCCCTAACTGCCTCTGTTTGCCTGCCTGATAGCCCTACCCACTTACCTGCCTGCCTGATTGCCCCTAACCCCTCTACCTGCCTGCCTGATCACCCCTAACCACCTCTGCCTTGGCCCCTGCCACCATGGCTTTGTCCAGAAGGAAATCAGAATGACATTCAGAAGGTTATATGGCTGTCTGGTCTAATTAGCATATTATACTTTTATTATTGTAGACTAGAGGCCCAGTGCAGGAAATTCATGCACGGAGTGGGAGTGGGGGGTGGGGGTGATGTCCCTCAGCCCAACCTGTGTCTTTTCCAATCTGGGACCCCTTGAGGGATGTCCAACTGCCCATTTAGGCCCAATCCCACCGGTGGGATCGGGCTTAAATGGGCCATCAGCATCCCTTTCAAAATCCCGACCTCTTGCCTGCCGATTGCCCCTAACCTCTCCCCTGCCAGCCTGATCAACGCCTAACTGCTCCTGTGCAGGCCTGGGTCCCTCCCAACTACCCTCCCTTGCAGGTCTGGGTCCCTCCCAACTGTCCTCCCCTGCAGACCTGGGTCCCCCCCACCCACCCAACTGGCCTCTTCTGCCAGCCTGGTCCCCCCCCCCCACAACTGTCCTCCCCTGTAAGCCTGAGTCCCCCAACTGCCCTCCCTTGCTGGCCATCTTGTGGCGGCCATCTTTGACCACATGGGGGAAGCCATCTTGTGATGGTTAATTTGCATATTATTGTATTTTCCGGCGTATAAGATGACTTTTTAACCGGGGAAAATCTTATCAAAAGTGGAGACAAAACTGCTGAAATGGTAGAAATGGTAGAGGGAGAAAGTAGAGGAGGTAGTTGGATCACTTCTCTCACTAGCCTTCTCATTATTTGAGAAGATTTTTGAGATTTTCCTGGGTTAAAAAGTCATCGTATGCACCGGAAAATATGGTACTCTTTTATTAGCTAGGATTATTATAGATTCACTGAATGAGGATGGCGCTCTGGGCACTGTGCCAGGCACTATGATATAAATCTGCAAGGTGAAATAATGGAAAATGGAAACTAAAGTATACTTTCCCAGATGGCTGCCATTGTGGAGTCGGTTACACATAATACCTGAAGATCACTGTTTAGCCAGAGATGACTAATACATTCTTTCCTTGGGGTGTATCCCAACATTTTATGGAAATTACTAATGTTTCACAAAATACTATGGGTGACAGACTTTTTATGGAAAAAGAAGTCAGAACTTCCTGTTAAGATTAAATATAAGACAAAACATGGAAGGCTGAGTAGACTTGGGAAGCAGAAAAGGAAAAGCAGAAGTAATGCCCCAAAATCATTGGGAAAACTTAGGGCTTCATTGAGCTGTGGAGGATTCGACTTAAACATGATCTCATCAGAACTCGCAGCAAGACCTCTCTAATGGTTTATCTATGATGCTATTTTCTACCTAGAATGAAAAATACCTGGACTGTGCAATCTACACTCTGATTCCAATCTCACAACCCAAAACTTCCCAGAACAAGGGCCTTCACCCAAGTGGGCATGATCAGTCCCATTCCACACACAGGAGGATGCCAGCTTCTGTCTGGCTTCAAGGGGCCCCTTTGAATTTACAGTAACTCTAAGATAATTGTGGGAAGGAACACACAAATCCCTAGATGGAAGTGGAGAAAGGCCTTGTGTCTTGGGCCAGGTATTGTTCCTGCTAAATAGTCATTGCTATGGACACTTAGAGAACCCTTTAACCAGTGTCATTCAGCTGGAGCTCTTGGCATAGACCAGGTGGAGTGAGAAATATGCTGATAAATGCTTTGATTTATCAGGGCTTCTTTAGGGTTAATTCACTGGGCACTCCTAAGTAAGTCCTAGGTACTGATAACGTAAAAAACCATTGAAACCTAAAAAGAACTTTTGTGAATTTATTTCAGCCAAACTGTCGACATATGGCAGGAAGGAGAACCTCAATGAATTGAGATAATGCTCCAGAGAATGGCGGGTTACATCTGTATTTATACATTGCAATCAAAGGAAAGGGAGGTGGGTGCCTTACGCGAAATCCATTGGTGATAAACTAGAGAGGTGGGAGAAAGCAAAGTGGGGAAACCCCTGGGATTGGATAAAAAGTAAAATGATAGACACATACTTAGGTGGGTACAGGAACAATTAACATGATAATGAAGGAATTTGTGGTCTCTGTCCTGGCACCCAGCACATTAGGTTATGCCCCAAGGGGTCCTGAAAAAGGGAGGTTACAAGTTACCCAGACATTTCAAGGGTATGTCATAGATGCAAAAAGACAGCTAGGCTCAGATAAGGCAAAGGTTGACCTTGTCAGTGAAGATACCGGCCTAGGATGTAATTACCCACCATCACTGCTTTTAGTTAAAGTTTAACTTCAGACCATCCTTTGTGGTTACTTTAGGTCTCTGAGTTTGCAAGACTACCATGCAGGCCTCCCCTGAGCTTGTCAAGTCAGCTGGTGGCCCCTGTCGTCCACACCACCATCAAATCCTTTCTTCCCAGAGTCACGGGTTTCAGTCTCCTTTCATGGTGCTTTCCTTTCCCACAGATTATACCACTCAACTATCCACCTCCAACCCTCCAAGTCCTACTTTCTTTGTTTTATTGCAGAAAGACCAAAAAACTAAGTGACGCTTTGAAGAGGTGGAGAAATCAGTTTTAATAACGCGCGTGGTCTCTGGGGAGTCCAAAAATCCCAAATCCAGAGCAAGAGTAGCACCCGAGAACCTTGCTTTATAACTGCCCCTCGAGTTCATTGATTTGCAAATATACTCCCTCCCACTAAGGCCCTGAAGGGAGAATTCTTTTCATCTACCCTTCCCCCAGGTACAGGGCTCAAAAACAAGGCCCCCTGGCTTACCTACCAGGGGACAGGGCTTTGTACGGTTTAATGGCCTAATATTCCTTGCAGAACCAGCCTTCCCCCTCAGTTTGGCCCACTTGAAAAACTGACTCATTTAGAGTAGAACCTAAATTCAGCAAGCAAAAATGTGGTTGGCATTCCTCCAGAAGAGAAAGGGCTTGGGTGTTGAAACAAAATGCTTTATTTCTACTTCAAGGAAGTGAGAGGAAATATTTACTGCCATCTTTCAGGAAGACATCATCTTCTCTGATGGGTTAAGTAGTCTCAGCAGCAGCAGCAACAACAACAAAAGATCTTCCACATTAGAACAGGGTGAATCTTTACCTGCAACTCCATCTGTGCTGTGTATGTAACCTCATGCTCTGGCTAAGCTAATCGAATTAGGAGAAAATGCTACTTTTCTTTTCCAAGTTCCATATTTTGTTGGAGCCTAGTGAAAACTTCAATGTGGACTAACAAAAAGTTTTTATAAACTGGCCTGAGTTTACTGAACAGGGAACTATTGTGAGGACAAAATATTACCTTGAATTCTGATACATCTAAATCCCAGTTCAAACCTCTGTTTTGATACTGAAGTGCTAGATATCCTGAGGTAAGTTACTTAACTTCTAGAAATCTCCCATTTCTCATCAAGAGACTAGGAGTGATAAAGTTTCCCTACTCTTCTTAGCCCTAGGCAATACACTACTGCTAATATATGTACAAGCACCCAACACATGCCTGGCACAGAGCTGGGACAGAACACAAGTAATACTAATGTCTTGGCATGAAAGAGACAGCAGTTAAAATGAGAGATGGCTCTCATTTCCTGCATCAATATTTAACAGAGCACCCAAATAAAGACTAAAGCTTCAACTGGTAACACAAATTATCCTTAAAAAAATATTTTTTTTTGGCGGGGGGGGGGGGGGGGGGGGGAATAAGACCAAATAAATATATCAAAAAATTCACAAAGAACTTAATAAATAGATATTCCATGTTCAAAATAGAAAGACTCAATAAAGTGTCAGTTCTTCCCAACTTAATCTATAGATTTAATGCAATGCCAATCAAAATCCCAGCAAATTATTTTATGGGTATCAACAAACTGATTCTAAAGTTTATATGGAGATCCAGAATAGTCAACACAATACTGACGAACAACAAAGTTGGAAGACTTACACTACATGACATCAAGACTTAATATGAAGCTACAGTAATCAAAGCAGTATGGTACTGGTGAGATAACAGATAGATGAGAAGAACAGAATAGAGAACTCATAAGTAGACCCACATAAATATAGTCAGTTGATGTTTGAAAAAGGGGCAAAGGTAATACAATGAAGCAGAGATAGCCTTTTCAACAAATGGTGCTGGAACAACTGAACATTCACATGCAAAATAATGAATCTAGACACAGCCCTTACACCCTCATCAAAATAAGGTCAAAATGAATTATAAATCTAAATGTATAAAACACAAAACTAAAAATTCCTAGAAGACAACATAGAAAAATAAAAATTAGATGACCATGGGTATGATAGTGACTTTTTAGATACAATACCAAAGCATAATCCACGGGGGGAAAATTTGAGAAGCTGGACATTATTAAAAATAAAAACCTCTGAGGACTGGTGTACGACGCAGAGGAGTAGTGAATCGCAGGAAACTTCCATACTTTCCTGAATAGCTGACAAGACTAAGGCGCACCAATCAGAAGAGGAGAAGAAGCGAATGACCCTCACTAATGAACATTTTTCTCTCTTTTTTTAATTTTTTTCTTTTTTTAAAAGATTCTTTTTCTTTTTTTTCCTTTAAGAAACAATTTTTAGTCTTTTTTCCTCACTTGATTTTACCTTTTTAATTATTGTATCTTTATTTTTAATCAATATTATTACTACTACTTTTTTTTTCTTTTTCTAAGAGTCATTTTATTTTATCTTTATATTATTTTGAGATTAGTGTTCTTCATTCTATTTTCAGATTTCCTACAGCACCATTTTACTCTACATCAACTTTACCTTTACTCTCTTCCTCACTATTCCCCTATTGCTGTCCTTTTCCTCTTAACCAACTCATGCTTTATATTCTCCCTATTCCCTCTTTTTACCCCCCTGTTACAATTTCACCCTACTGAGATATCTAATTTCCAATCCCCTGCTCCAAGTCCACAGATACCTCACTCCTTTCTTTCTTCATTATCCAAAAATTTCTCTCTCTCTCTCTCTCTGTTGTTCTGCTGATGTTTCTTTAACTGTTGATTATACTGGGGTTTTTATAATTGTTGGTGAGACTGTCTTGCTTTTTCTTTTTGTTTTTTAGTTGTATTTTGGTTATTTTTTTATTCTGTTTACCTTGTTAGATATTAATTGTTAATTGATTGATTAGTTGATGTACTTCATTCATCTATAGGTCTTTGTAGATGGCATTTGTTGCTACTAGTAACCATTCTATTTGAGTTTTCTCCCCATACAATCTCTTTCCCCCTTTTATTTCATTCTTTTTTATCGCTGTTACCTTTTTTTTTTTTTTTTTTTCTTTCTTTTTCCC
>PVJC01003643.1:0-68870 GCA_004026665.1 Murina feae
GGGTGGTATTTGGAGGATTTGTAGAACAAGTATGAATTGGCCCCAGCTGCCTCTGGAAAGTCTGCTAGTGAGCAGACATGGAAATTTACCTGGCTTACCTTTTGGACTTAGTCCAAACCTGCTCAGGTGTTTCTGGGGAGGACAGGATTCCAGCCTGGCTGACCAGCTAGTTTGAATGCCTGGAGGTGGTTGGAGCAGCAGAAATGGAAACTGGCAGGGTGACTTGTTTGAACTCCACATTCAGGGGTCACCAGCCTCCTTTTACCCTCAATGCCACCCGGGTAATTAAGGAAAGCAGCTGGGATGGAATCTGTCGGCCTAAGATGGGTTAGAGGGAGAATCAAGATTTGCAGACAGAGAGTGGTCAAATCAAACAGATTTGGTTCCAGACCACTGTAATAAAGTGAGGTGACAATAAAGCAAGGCATAATCTTTTTCCTAGTGGGGTTTTTGCCTTCAGTTTCAGTGAGGCACAGTACAAGGAGGCATGTCGTACCTTCAAATGTGATTTGCATACTACCTGCTTTAAGATGAAAGAGATGGATGCCTGCTAGAAATGCAGATTCCTGAGTGCTACTTCGGGCCTATTAAATCAGAATCTCTGGAACTGGAGCTCAGCAATTTGATTTTTAACATCCACCACAACTACTATAAGGCCTTTGTATTAAGCACCTACTAAGTGTAGGCATTGTGTTAAGCCCTAGGAGTACAGGGGGAAGATGGCAGCAAGAACCAGTTCTCTTAGAGGCCACATGCTAGTTGAGAAATTAGACAGTAAAGTAAACAAATGGGACCTGGCTGGGTAGCTCAGTTGGTTAGAGCGTTGTCCCCATACACCAGGGGCCAGGAATGTCTGGCCCGAGGGCCATATAAATCACTTGGTCTGTCCCTGCCGAGGCATTAGGGGTGAGTCAATTAAATGTTTGACCAAATATAGCAGGCTACTCTTTTTTTAAGCAGGCTGATTTTTCAGTTGTATGGCCTATGAATGATGTTCTAAATGTCCAAGTGGCCTTTGGCAGGAAAAAGTTTCCCCACCCCTGCCGTACACCAAGGTTACTTATGGGTTTGATCCTCTATCAGGGCATATCCAAGAATCAGTCGGTGAATGCATAAATAAGTGAAATAACACCTCTCTCTCTCTCTCTCCGTCCCTCTCCCCCTCCCTCCCTCCTACAGAGGAGTATAATCATGTGATCTGGTTTCATCTTGGCTAATGTGTATAGAATGGATTATGGAAAGTGATGGTAGTAATATAGGAGAGTCCAGTTTTCTGTGCAGGGGGGATGAAGGACAAGTGGAGAGACAAGGATGTACTTTGGAGATAGAGTCAACTGAACTTGCTGATGTGAGAGGAAGAGAGAGGTGGGAATGCTCAGCTGGGATGCCCCCAGCGATAATGGATAGTAACTAGCATTTAGTGACCATTTTCTGTGTACCTGGTACTGTGATACATGTACTAAGAGTCCTTGGAAAGGTTATGTTGCTCAAGGCCACTCAGCTAAGTGTTGGAGCTGGGATTTGTGCCCGGGTTTGCCTGACTCCACGGCCCTGGCTCTTGCTGTTATACTGTGCTGCCTACAAACTGCGTGAGGAGGCTCAAGTGTTGCATTACCACTCTGCCCAGAGCTTTGAGCTTCATGCCATGACCACCAGAGAAGCCATGTGCTGGATTCTTCTTTACCCTCTTCACATGTTTTATTCTTTATTTCTCCATCCAAAATGAACTCTTTCCTATGCAGAGCCATAAGTGTCAGAGGGTAGGTTATCTTTTAAAAAGACTTGTATTGAAAGAGTTAGAAATCACAAAAGAAATCCTGAATAGCCACAGCAATCTTGAGAAAGAAGAACAAAGTTGGAGGAATCTCGCTACCTGATATTAAACTATAATACAAGGCTGTGGTAATCAAAACAGCATGGTACTGGCATAAAAACGGACACATAGATCAATGAAACAGAATAGGGAGCCCAGAAATAAACCCATACCTTTATGATCAATTAATATTTGACAAAGGAAGCAAGAACATACAATGGTGTAAACATAGACTATTCAATAAATGGTGTCAGGAAAATTGGACAGATACGTGCAAAAAAAATAAAATTAGACCACCTTCTTAAAGCATACACAAGAATAAACCCAAACTAGATTAAAGACTAAAATGTTACATTTGAAATCATAAAAATCCTAGAAGAAAACATAGGCAGTAAAATCTCTTACATTTCTCACAGCATATTATTTTCTGCTATATTTCCGTGGGCAAGGGAAAAAAACAAACAAAAATAAACAAATGGGACTACATCAAGCAAAAGAAACCATCAGCCAAATGAAAAGACAGCCCCCTGAATGGGAGAACATATTCAACAATGATACATCTGATTAAGGGTTATATTCATAATTTATAAAGGACTTATAACATTCAACACACACACACACACACACACACACACAAACCCCAGAATCCAATTTAAAAATGGGCAAAGGATTTGAATAGACACTTTTCCAGAGAGAGCATACAGTTGGCCAATAGACATATGAAAAGATGCTCAACTTCACTAATCATCAGAGAAATGCAAATTAAAATCATAATGAGAATCAAAAGATTATATCAAAAGAAACCCAAAAGAATATATTCAAAAGAATATATGCACCCCTATGTTCATTGAAGCATTATTTACAACTAGAGACCTGGTGCACAAAAATTGTGCACCCAGGGGGAGGGGAGTGGTCCCTCAGCCCAGTCTGCACCCTCTTGCAGTCTGGGTCCCCTCAGGGGATGTTCAACTAACAGCTTAGGTTCACTCCCTGTGGGATCGGGTCTAAGCTGGCAGTCAGACATCCCTCTGGCAGCCTGGGAGCCCTTGGGTGATGTCTGACTAACAGCTTAGGCCTGCTCCCCTCAGGGAGTGTGCCTAAGCTATCAGTCGGACATCCTTAGCACTGCCATGGAAATGGGCGAGGCTCCCACCACTGTCGCGGAGCTCACCAGATGTGAGCCCGGCTTTTGGCTGAGTGGTGCTCCTCCTGTGGGAGTGCATTGACCATCAGGGGGCATCTCCTGCATTGAGCATCTGCCTCCTGGTGGTCAGTGTACATCATAGCAACTGGTCGTTCCACCTTTTGGTTGATTTGCATATTAGCCTTTTATTATATAGGATAGCCAAGATTTGGAAGCAGCCCAAGTGCCCATCAGTAGATGAATGGATAAAGAATGTGTGGTACATTACATAATAGAATACTACTCAGCCATAAAACAGAAGGAAATCTTACCTTTTGCGACAGCATGGATGGACTTGTAGTGTATTATGATACATGAAATAAGCCAGTTAGAGAAAGGCAAATACCATGTGATTTCACTTATATGTGGAATCTAATGAACAAAATAAACTAACAAACAAAATAAAAACAGATACAGAGAACAGACTAATAGCTGTCAAAAGAGAAGGTTGGGGAGCTGGGTGAAAAAGATGAAGATATTAAGCAAAAAACAAACAAACCCAAAAACAACTTCATAGGCAATAGTATAGTGATTGTCAGAGGTGAAGGGGGGATAAATGGTGATGGAAGGAGACTTAACTTGGGATGGTGAACACACAATATAATACATAGATGATGTATTATAGAATTGTACCCCTGAAGACTGCACTTTGTTTTTTTCCCTTATATATAAGATCAATATTTGTAGATCTGCCTGGTTCTTTTATGACTACATATGGGATGCTTCTCTTTTTTTTCCTTTCTTCAATTCTCTCCTGAGGAATGTTGGTCTTTGTTGTTGTTTAGAGAGAGAGGTATGGAGAAAAAGGTAAACGTCAATGTGAGAGAGAAACATCAATCAGTTGGCTCCCGTACGCACCCCAACAGCTAGGGCTGGGATATCTATATGGATATACTAGAATTGGTTGTTTCTAGTCTTTTGCTATTATCAATAGTGCTGCAGTGGATAATCTTATAATACATTGTTTTACAAATGTGCAAGTATATCTGTATGACAGATTACAGTAGAATTTCTGGGTCAAGTGTTATGAACATCCTTACTTTTGTTAGGTGAAGCAGCATAGCATAGGGGAGATATCTACACCTATGCCTGTATCTTATCTATACCTATACCTGTATCTAAAATATCTAAGTATAGCACAGACTTTAAGCTGGATTGCAAGGTGTTGCTCTTGACTCTACCATTTACAAATTGTGCAAGTCCCTTAACCCTCTCCTTGCCTCAGTTGCCTGATTTTTTAAAAAAGAGAAATAATAATAGTACCTACCTCATAGGATTACTGTGAGGATGCCATTCATTAGTTTAGTTTGTGTTGCATAACAAATCACCCCAAAATTTAGTGTGTTAAAAAAGTAACTACTCTACTTTGCTCATGAGTCTGTAGTTTGGCTGGGAGGCCAAAACTGGGCCAGCCCCGCTGAGCTCTGCTGGGTTCTCTCATGCTTCTGTGATCATGTGGTAGGTCAGCTGCTTGCAGGAGGATCTAGGGTGGCCTCATTCACATGTCTGGCAGGTGAGTTGATCCTGCAGGTACCTCATTTGGGATGGCATGTAATCTCTCATGTTCAGTCAGTTGGGTCAGGTTTCTTCACATGGTGGTCTCAGGGTTCCAGAGGACAGCAAGGGACAGCAGATCCCAAAGCACGAGCACTTTTCAGATCTCTGCTTGTGTCACATTTGCTATTGTCCCACCAATCAAAGCACGTAGCCTGGCCAAGCTCAAGGATACGCTCAGGGGAATCACTGCCAACATTTTTGCAAACAACCTACCAAAAAAATGATTCAGCTAATGCTTGTAAAGTGACTAGTATAGTGCTGGGCATATTGTGAGTGCTATGTAAGATTGTTAAATTGAGGAAAGAGAGGAAATATGACCAGATTGTCCACAGTTTGCACCCCCACCAGCAATGTGTGAGAGTGGCCGATTCTTCCTAACATTGTGTCAAAGTGATGCATCCCTGGAGAGGCACATGTTCTTGTTACCATTTTACAGATGAAAAAGTGATGCTCAGAGATGTTAAGGCATTTTTCTGATGTTATAGGCCCAACAAGAACTTGAATCCTTTATCTGACTCTCAAGCCCCTCAGCTGGTCTTGTCGCTCTAGACAGAGGTGTGATTTTTGTGTCCCTAATGCTCACTCACTGCTCTCCTGCCTGCCCTCACATGTATGTCTCTCGTTTCCATTTCACATTTGATCTTTTAGGTTGAGAAGGGTCTGTAAGACTGTTCAAGTCTTTAACAGTGATTGTGACTTCAACCTGGCCTACTGAATTCAAAGTAAAGTGTCTACAAAGATACTGGGCTCTGTTATGTCTGTGAAGGGGTGATAAAAGCAAAGCTGTTTTAAATCGAGAAAACAGGTGAGTCTGGCCTTACTTTGTTTATTCTTCCTCTCCTTCCATACCATCCTTTTGCTTCACTTTCTCCTTTACAATTTAGGAGTTCCATTCCCCCAGGGGCAGGTGTGAAGGTAGAAGACATCAGTTCTTAGTGGCCAGGACTTGGTCTTTGGAGACAGATTGCCTTGATTCAAATCCAGTTCAGCTATTTATTAGCTTTGTGACTTGGGCTGGGTAACCTGAATTAAAGGGTTTTTCTGAGGTTTAAATGATAATCTGTCCAAAGTGTTCAGTTATTATTACACTAGAGGCCCAGTGCACAAAAATTTGTGCACTCAGTGGAGGGTGGGGTGGGTATCCCTCATCCTGGCATGTGCCCTCTCACAGTATGGGGCCCCTTTAGGGGTGTCCACCTGTTGGCTTAGGCCCGATCCCTGGGGTATCAGGCCTAAGCTGGCAGTCAGACATTCCTCTGGCAGCCTGGAGCCCTCGGGGGATGTCCACTTGCCAGTGGGGAGCAGGCCTAAGCTGTAGCTGGACATCTTTAGCGCTGCTAAGGAGGCAGGAAAGGATCCCACCACCACCCCTGTACTGGCAGCCATCAGCCTGGCTTGTGGCTGAACAGAGCTCCACTGTGGGAGTACACTGACCACCAGGGTGCAGCTCCTGCATTGAGCGTCTGCCCCATGGTGGTCAGTGTGTGTCATAGTGATCAGTCATTCTCAGTTGTTCTGCTCTTAGGGTCAATTTGCATATTACCCTTTTATTATATAGGATTAGAAACCTGGTGCACAAATTTGTGCATTGGTGGGGTCCTTCAGACTGGCCTGTGGGGATTGGGCCAAAACTGGCAGTTTGACATCCCCTGAGGGGTCCCAGAGTGCACTCTGCAAAGTTGCTGTCACTCAGCAGCTCCTGCATGGAGCATCTGCCCCCTGGTGGTCAATGTGCATCATAGTTACTTGCTGGTTGGCTGGTCGCCAGTTATCCAGTTGCTTAGGCTTTTATATATTCATGTAGATAGCAGATTACTTTCCTTTTGTCTTTTATCTTCTGTTTCACTTCCCTTCTTCACCAAACCTACTCCTATGCCCCTAGATATATATAATGTTTACTGAACCATTACTCTAAGTGTCTTACATGTAATTATCTCATTTAATCCTCACAGCGAACCTATGAAATAAGTGCTATTTTATTCCCATGTTCAAGTGAGGAAACTAGACACTGAATGGCTAAGTAATTTGTCTAGAGTACCACAGTTTATAAATGATGTAGCTGGGATTTTCAATCAATCATTCTGGCAACACAGTCTGTGCGCTTAATGTTTTTGCTAAAAAAAAGGAGGGGGAGATGGAAGGTTGGGGATTTAAAATTGAGAGCTTCTGCTCTAGGGAAACTGCTGGGGAACTCATATGTAGCCTCCATCTTTGGCAGCCTGAGTATACCCAGCTGTGCCTTGGACATAAATCCCAGGACAAAATATATAAACGTCTAGTCCTTTTTTCAAAAGCCTTTCTACTTCAATCACTGTAATCCTAACAAGGTTTCATGGATTGTGCTTCCTTTGTAACTGAGGTGTGACACTATTGAAAATACATGGGGCTTTTTAAAGGTTTGAACACAGTCTGGCTAGTGCCGAATCTTGTAGAGGAGTGATTTTTGATGGACTGCTTCTCTGGTGGCAGACAGTGCTTGCCAAAGCTGCAGGAGAATAAAACAGACACTAGTGTAGATCATCAATGACTTTCTGAATTTAGAACTTTGCATATCTTCAAGTTGAAGGAAACAAGTGAGGTGCTTCTAAGCTTTGTTTGCATATAGACTAAATGTGATGTGGTAACATTCATCAAACCAGTAACCTCCTACTATATGCTAGGATCCATGTGAGTGAGCAAGCTCAGCGTGGCCCAATCCCCTCATCAAGTTTGCAGTCTGTCTGAAAAGATGGTTGAGCTGTTCTGTGAACTGTGATATACTGTTGCAGAGGAAAAATAAGTTGCTAAGGAATTGTAGTGGGAGTTCCTAACCTAGACTGGGAGGTTCATAAAAGCCTTCCAGATAAGGTAACTGTTTTGCTGAGGTTTGAAAGGTGAGCAAGGGCATTAGGGAAAGAGGAGGTGGACTGCATTCTAGGCAGAATGAACAGCATATGCAAAAGAGGAGCAACGAATGGCACATTTAAGGAAGTGAGATGCAGTCAGAGCAGCTGAATGGGTAAGGTGCAGAGGTTGAGGTTGGAAAGGTAGGCAGAGGAGAGGTCATGAAAGGCTAAGACGTATTGAGAATTATCCTAAGGGCAACAAAAAACCATTGAGGGACTCTAAGAAGGTGTTTGACAATAACTTTGTTTCAGAAGGTTTCTTTGGCCAAAGGTGAAGAATGGACATAGGCAGAGTGGTGAGGAGGCCACTACAATCATCCAGATGACCTGGACGAGAGAGGCCATAAGGGAATGGAGACACCTATTCTATTTAAGAGGTATTTAGTGGTAGAATCAGTAGGACTTGGTGACTGATGGGATAGGAAGGAGAGGAGTTAGGAATGACAGACTCCCAGGTTTCTGGCTTGGTAAAACTGGATGCCATGGCCTAAGATATAAAATCCTGGAGGAAAAATCAAGAAAATCACTTCTGTTTTGTGCACATTGAGTTTGAGTCACTTGGGAATTATCAGAGTAGAGAGATCCATAGCAGATAATTATTAAGGTGTGTTTCTTAGAAGAAAGTTGTAGTTAAATATATAAATGTATGAGTATTTGGCATATGGTAATAGAAGCCATTGGGCTTATAGAATACCACAAAGAGAATGTATTTATGAATACTTGTTTTATAAATGCTGATGTGCAGAAGAATCACTTGAGGAGTTTGTTAAAAATGTAGATTCCTCTGGCCAGGTGGCTCAGTTGGCTGGAGCATCATCCCAATACGCCAAAGTTGCAATCTCCAGTCAGGCCCCATGCAGGAATCAACTATTGGGTGCATAAATGACTGGAACAACAAATGTCTGTCTTTCTATATTGCTCTGTTTCGCCCCCTCTCTCCCTCTAAAATCAATTTAAAACTGCAGATTTTTGAGCAACATCTACTAAGCAGCTAATTCAGTAGGTCTTTGGTCAGAAACTGGAATTGGTACTATCTAGTAATGTTGACAATAAGCAGTCTGCAACCCAGCCATTTTACCCTTAGGTATATTTCTAGAGAATCTCTAGCATTTGGTGACCTATACTTTTTAAAAAAGGAAATCTTTAGTATACATAAAAAAATATAAAGAATAATATCTTGACACCCATCTATTGACCACAACTTAATTTTTTTTAATTACTAAGATAAATTGTATACTTATGAAATAGAATACTACTCAGCCATAAAGAAGAATAGGCTACTGTACATTCATGGACATGGATGAATCTCAAGCTGAATACATACTGTACAATTCCACTTATTTGAAATACTAGAACAGGAAAAAATAAATTATGGTGTTAGTAATCAAAACACCATAGTAGGGAATGACTAGGAAGGGGCATGAAGGAATTCTCTGGGGTGATGGAAATGTTCTTGGTATTGGTGTGGTTTACATGGGTGTATATGTTGATCAAACTCATTGGACTACATACTTAAGATCTATTTCACTGTATGTAAATTATACTTCAATGAAAGACTCTAAAACAAACAAAAAACAATAGAGATAGAGCTCTCCTAGTACCTCTCCTTCCCATCAGGTAGCCTCTATTCTTAATTTAACATATCTATGCACTCCAATGCTTTTACTACATATGCATATATTCTTAAGCAAGATGCTCCTATTTTTCATGTCTTTAAACTACACACACACACACACTAGGGGCCCGGTGCACAAAAATTTGTGCACTCAGGAGGTCCCTCAGCCCAGCCTGTGACCCCTCTTGCAGTCTGGGACCCCTCTGGGGATGTCCACCTGCTGGCGAGCCTGGCCAGCTTGGGTGAGGGGCTGGTGGCTGTTTGCAGGCTGGCCAAGCCCCCCAGTGGGGACCCTCACCCCATTGGGGTGTGGCCAGCCTGGGTGTGGGGCTGAGGGCTGTTTTCAGCCTTTCAGGCCGCCCACAGCTCCCATTGACCCAATGTTCCAGCAAGGCTGACTGGAAGCAGGTTTTGGGGGTTTAGTTATCTTCCATAATTGATACACTGTTCCTTTAAGCCGAGGCTTAGGCAGATAACAAAGCCTCCTGTCTGCTTTAGCTCCGTAGTTCTATAAGTGAAAGAATGTTGCCTTAGTAGATGCGCCCAGCCATGACCTAGGCAGGCAGTTTTTTCTATCGTTGGTGCAACTGAAGCCTGCTGTTTGCTTCAGCTCCAAGGCTTCTATAATTGCAACAATGTTGCAACTATGTTGTCCTGAGCCCGGAGAAGCCCAGCTGGCTGGCAGATAGCTTACTCCCGGTGCAATGGAAGCTGCCTATTTACTCCAGCTCCGTGGCTGCCGGCCTCCATCTTGGCTGGGTTAATTTGGATTCAGCTGCTCTGATTGGCTGGTAGGCATGGCTTAGACATCCCGTAGAAACAGTCAATTTCAATATTACTCTTTTATTAGATTAGATATATATATCACATCTAATCTAATAAGCATAATATGCAAATTAACCATCACTCTGAGACACCTAAGTCACGCCCACCAGCCAAGCCATGCCCACCAGCCAATCAGAGTGACTGTGTGCACACTAACCCAGCCAAGATGGTAGCCAGCAGCTGGAACAAGCAGGAGTCTTGCCCTGTCTGCCTAGGCTGACTGTGGCAACAAAGTTTCTACAATAAAGTTTCAATTATAGAAAATAAATAAATGCCAGAGACCTGCTTCCAGCCTTGGGCTCAAGGAAGCACTGGGAGTTTGGGTTGTCAGGGGCAACCCAACCAGGGCTCCGGTTAAAGCAACAAAGTTTCAACTTTAGAAGTTAAATAAATTCCAGATACCAGCTTCCAGCCAGCCTCACTGCAAATAGCCATCAGCCCCTCACCCAGGCTGGCCAGGAACCATAGTAGGAACCCGAACCCTGAAGGGACTGTGGGAAGCCTGAAAATGGCCCTCAGTCCCTTACTCAGGCTGGCCACACCCCAATGGGGTGAGGGTTCCCACTGGGGGGCTTGGCCAGCCTGCAAACAGCCATCAGCCCTTCACCTAGGATAGCCAGGCACACCAGGAGATAGACATCCCCAGAGGGGTCCCAAACTGCAAGAGGGCACAGGCCGGGCTAAGGAACCCCCCTAAGTGCACAAATTTTTGTGCACTGGGCCCCTAGTGTGTGTGTGTGTGTGTGTGTGTGTGTGTGTGTATATATATCTCACATGTGTGTATAGGAATGCCTGTATTCTGTAATTTGCTTTTTTGCTCAACATTATATATGTCAGTTCTGCCTTTTTGATACTAGTAGCTGATGATGCATTTTTAGAGCTAAGCATATTCATGTATTGGAATACTACATAATTAAGTTATCCTTTCTGTTTTGCCATGTATTTAGGCTTGTTTCTAAACAATGCTGCTATGGCTTTGTGGGTGCTAGGGCACTTAGGGGTGGAGTAGTAGAGCTGCAGGATAAACATACTGTCATTTGTATTAGATATTGCTATACTCTTCTCCAAAGAGATTTACTAGATGGCCTAGATTTTTCCCAGGCACTTGGAACTCTCAGATTTAAAATTTTTTCAAATATGATAGGGATGAAATATCACCTCAATACGGTTTTAATTTGTGGTTCCTGATTAGTTGTGTGGGTGAACGTATTTTTATGTATTCATCGGCCCGTTGAATTTCCTCTTCTGTGAATTACCTGCTCATATCTTTTACCCATTTCTCTTTTGAATTGTCTTTTTCTTACTGAGTTGAAAATATGTTTTCCCAGTTTGTGTTGTTTGTAATTGATTGTTTTGATGAATTTTAATGTATTTGATGTCATCTATTCATTCTGTTGTGATTTGTGCTTTTGCTTTTCTAAGGAATTCTTCCATATCTGCAGACTAAAGATATTTACCTAATAAGAGTTTAAATCCACTTGGAATTAAATTTAGTGTAGTAAATGAGGTAGGAATTGTTTTTCCTCATATATATATTTTCAATTATTCCAGCAAGACTTATTGAATACCCATCCTTTTCCCACCGATGTGCAATGCCACCTTTGTCATATATCAAGTTTCCAAGTGTAGGTGAGTGTGTGGGCTCTTTATTCAGATCTTATTTGCTGATTAATACAGTAAATCTTGACATCAGGTAGGGTCACCCCATCTCATTCCTGAATATGTTTAAATGCTTTATTCATTGATGTACCAACTGCCTAGAACACTGGCAGGCCTAGAGTAGGGGCTCAATATGTATCTATTGAATGGGTGACGGAATTGCATCTAGAACCTGTTAAATAAATAGCCCAGCAGTTCCCTGGCATGTTGGATAGTGTTTTACCTTTGAGGAGAAGAGGAGGCAGTCTGGATCACGTCTTTTGCTTACACTCTTCCTTGCTCTCTGTTGCCTTTGAGCTTTCTCATTCAGACCAGATTCTTGAAGAATGAATCCTCAGCAAGTCCAGCAGGGGTTAGTAAGAGTGGGATTGCTGCTAATTGTCATCTTGGAGGATTCTGACCATGAGATGTAGATAGCTCTGTGAGGTCTCTTGAGGTCTGACCAATACGTGGAAATAGGACAGGGGGTCATTTAATATTAGATCTGTGCATTTGAACATCTTTATTTTGTAGGTTAATGTTGCTTTAAAATTGACTTCTTTCTGTAGCATAGTCTTTGGCATTTTTTTTTTTAATAATAAAGAAACCACTATTCACTTAGTGCTTGCTAAGTGGATGTGTAAGACATCATGCTAAGCAGTTTGAATATCCATATATATTAAATTGACTATTCAAAATCTTTTCTCTCTTACGATTTTTTTTTTTTTTTTTTTTGCCTTTTTGCTGTGGCAATGTTTATTCATCCTTCCATTCTAACATTCTTGAGCTCGTGGGCTGAGTTAGGGACTAGGCCTACCAAATGCACAGCTTCCGAGCTCCAGGAACTCCCATTCTAGTGAGGATCAGACTTTTAAACGAACGGGTGCCCTGCAGTGTGAAGACTGGTTTAACAAAAGCATCTCTCAAATCTAGAGCTAAATACCTCTGGAGAAGAGCACGATTACCTTTGAGGGTCGGGGAGGAGGAGTTGTGGTGCCAGGGGAATCCGGGAAGATGGTTCAAGTAGGACATGACTCCTAAACACACTCTTACAGTTCTGCCCTCTCTCTCCAGCTTGACCTGATTACTTAGCCCTTCCCCTTTCTCTCTTTCTCAAGGAGCATGCCTTCTGTCTTCCTTTACTCACTGACGGTTTCTTGTCCATGACTTCTTCCCTTAACTACAGTTTTTTAAGTTAATGTTTTAACAACTTTATTGAGGAATTATTTACATATTATGAAATTGACCGGTGTTAAGTGTATAATTCAATGATTTTTCGTAATTTACTGAATCAAAACCATCATTAAAGTATTAACCCTGTTTGACAGGAACCTGGGACTCAAAGAAATGAAGTATCATTTCCATGCACACCCCACAGGTGCAGGGATACACTCCTTGAATTCAGCCCAGTGGCTTGTTAAAGCATTTTCAGGTTTCCAACAGGAAAGCAAGCCCATGGCGTTCTTCAGTATAAGGGCTCCTTCTTTATCACCTTGGAATCTAAGGACTAGGTAGATTATAAACTGGGAAGTGTTAACAGAGGGTTGAGGTAAAAACACTGGGAAAGAGGGCTGGATTCAGTGTTGTTTGAAATGTAAAATACTTTGAGTTGAACCAATACACACAAGGAGCCAAACAAAAACCCAACATTAAACACTTGGAAGAGTTGAACTAACCATATGTGTGATAAAGCCACGAAATAAAATATGTACTTGCAATGTTAACAGTAAACCCCCCTGGTTACTGTTATTCTAAACCATTATGGTTATTACCTGGCTTTCCAGGGTATTACAGACATTGATTTCCTAGTGGAGAATATTTTCTTATCCCCACTCCCAAGCAAGCTTGACATGGAATAGTCTAGCAGGCAGTTCAAAGGAGCAAGGCGCTCTACTTTTTCCAGTTGAAATGACAGGGTTTGACATGTTCTGACAATTGAGTTAGCTGAATGGTGTAACAATAGCAAATGCTTTGTAATTTGTGTTGCCTTCAGAGATGTCAGGCAGAAATTAGGCTGCTGGTAATGGACACCAGAACTGTCAAGACTCTGCATGGCCATCCTCGGCGGCAGTGGAAGGGAAATGATAGCAGCTCCTGCCTTTCCTTTTGAATTACGCTTTACATTCGGCATTTCTGATTTTTTTAATATTAATGCTGCAAAGATGGCAACAGATGCTTGTTGGCGGGGGAAAACTATCCATTCCTCAATAAAAGGAACAGGTACACACAGCCCATGCAGAGGGCTCCGCTGCTCCGTGTGCTCACCTGCCTCTATGCACCCACCTGCCTCTATGCACCCACCATTCTAACAATAGAACTGAGTATGCAGAAACCTTCCCTGCCCCTTCTCCTGGGTCAGGAACACAACACACAGGAATCCTCTTAACTCAATACGGGGCCTCTCAGGTGGAGATAACTGACTGTGGTATGCTTTATAGGTCAATATTAAAGAAAATGTACCTGAGATGATTGTAAGTTCAGTATTTTATCTCATATTCAGCAAATGAAGACTAGGTCAGTCAGTTTTTCGGAAGCAACCTGATACTTCCGCTAAAGCAGGGATTGACAAACTTTTCCACTAAAGGACCAGGTGGTAAATATTTTAGGCTCTGTGGGTCTGTGTGACTACTTTTCACACTACTAAACCCTGCCCTTGTAATGTGAAGGCAGCCTCAGACAATAAAATGCACACGTGCGGCTGTGTCCCAGTAAAATTTTATTAATGAACACTGAAATCTGAGCTGAATATAATTTTCACATGCCATAAAGTATCCTTCTTCTGATTTATTTCCAATCATTTAAACATGTTAAAAACCATTCTTAACTTGCGGGCCATAAATGGAACAAAACCAAGCCAGGCTCCTGGGTTTAGCCTGTGGACCATAATCTGCCGGTAGAATCAGAGCTTGTCCTGTGGTCCACATTGGCCTGCAGCTTGTCTTCCAGTATGGGAACCGGCCTTTTCTGCCATAGCCTGTCCTCCTCCTCGGTGGGTTAAGCAGAATCACACAGACAAAACCCAAGAAACCCATACTAAACCAGCGTATTCCACTCTCCTGCCGGCCTCACTGCTGCCTCCTCATATATCCATACACCCTAGCTACTGTTACATGGTATTTCCTGTTTACACGGGATCTTGTTCCTATTCTTTGGGATCCTAGGTATATTACCTAGAAACTTAAAATTAGACATGGAAATAAAAATAAACAATTTGGCATTCAGCAGAATGTAACAGAAGTTAGTAGTGAGGGTGTGGACATTACTTTCTTTGTAGAAATGGATGCACTTGTTTTCTTTATTTTTAGATAACTTATTACAGGTTATAAAATAAAATTACAGAGGCGGGGAACCTTTTTTCTGCCAAGGGCCATTTGGATATCTTTATCATTCGTGGGCCATACAAAATTATCAACTGAAAATTAGCCTGCTATGTTTGGTCAAACATTTAATTAACTCACCCCTAATGCCTTGGCAGGGACAGACCAGATGATTCACAGGCCTTATGCGGTCTGCAGGCCGGACGCCCCCCACTTCTGGTTTAGAATGTTACAGGCTATGTACGGTACAAATTTATTAAAGTTCCTTTCGAATGTATATTTTTAGCGCTTATATGGTGAACACTGGTTAAGTGGGATGCAAATTAAATGGTGTTTCCAAACTGTGGACAGAACTGTTCAGAATTGCACCGCAGTTATTACTAGTTGGTCAGTCGCGTGGGTTCTCTGAAATGAGACCCGAGACCAGGCCAGAGTTCACCAGTGCTCCGAAGCTTGGTGCTCCAATAATGCTTCGGTGGAGACAGCGTTGTATTGTGGCATCTCAACGGAGGTCCGACATGTAGAGGCCTGTGACCTTGAGCCACTCTGTGCCTCATTTCCTCCTTTGAAATGGGGATGAAATGGCTTATGTGAAGGCGTGTTTTGTAAACTCTGAAATGCTGTCCCTATGAAAGCCTTCACTGTTATCTGCAGAGTGCAGTTCCTTGTTCACAAACTTGGCTGGTTGTTAGCATTGTTTCTGTGAGTAGTGTGTGTGGGGGGGAGCGGAGGTGGGGGGACGGGCGTGCTTTAGGACGTTCAGATTCCTGGTCTCACCCCAGAATTACTGAATCAGTTTCTGTGGTTGGACCAGAAGTCTACATTTTTAATAGGTTATATAGGCAATTGTGATGTGTTTGGAAGCTCCTTTTTGTTCGTAAGCCTCAGTTGATGGGCTTAAGAAAACCAAATACTTCCCTCTTAATCCTAGCTTGTTTATGCCATTTGCATGCAAAGACGATAAGGGAGTAGGAAGAGGGAGCATCAGGAAGAACACAAATAGATGTTTATTTTCTTGGGTTCTGTCTGTTGCAACAAGTAGAACTGGTGTTTTGGTGTACAGCAGCGGAGTGTATATGCCCAAATTGTGTTTCTCTTCTGTCAGCTCTCCCTCTGCAGCCCTGAGATTTAGTGTTGTTCTCACTTTCTTCTGTGCGTTGAAACATGTTTGCAAAAAGAGCATGGGATTCAGCACACCCTGAGTGCACAACAGACTGACAATATCCTCTCGTCTTGCTGCTCAAAACGCGTCATTGAAAATGTCTTCTCCAGTCATTTCTGGACATTACATAATTGTACTGTTGGCACATGCCCACAAACACAAAAAGAATTACAGGAGTACTCAAATGATAAATGGGTTCTGAATTTCTCACACTTTCTGCATTGCCTCTAATTTACGTATGAGTAACTGCAGAATGCAAATGAATGAAAGCGCACCCCTCCGCACTGGCAGCGGATTGTTCCAACAGCGGAACGCGGTGTCATGTGCATACACACGAGTGCTCTCTTCAGTGCTTTGAAACTTCCTAATGTTTGGGAGCTATACAGAGTATTTCTCTGTTTACAGAATTCCTTCCACACGTAGTAACTATTTGTTTTTTTTTCTAGGTGTTTGTTAGAAAGTCATATAAGACAGAGTCTCACAGTCCTCATCTCAGCAGCTCACAGGCTTGACAGGAGATGGTCATGAATATAGCGCTGTAGAAAGTTAGCTTTCATGTTATAGTAATCAAATCATATTTATGAATTTTATTCATTAAGAGAATTTTTCTCATGAGAAAATATGAGATCGATATATCCCGTATGAAGCTGATCCTCTATTCCATAATTTATTATTTATTATAGATTATCTTTTTTATTTTTATTCATCAATTGGATGGAGAAACTATGAAAAGTAGATGCTTAACAAATATCTGAGGGACTAAAAGGGAACACCTTCTATATTTAGCAATGTTGCGTAGGTATGTTCATACCTGCTGTGTAGCATCCATTTCCAGCTACAACTCTCCCCAGAAGCTGAGGTTGGGTCTGAGTCTCTCACTCCAAATCTCCAGAGATAAATTTCCAGCAAAATCTGAATGCCTCGACCTTTCTCCTCTTACGTGGCCGGCAAACTCAGTACATCAGAAATGGAACTTAGTTTTACCCTGAAGCCTGATCCTTTTCTTGGGGTCCTTATTTCAGGGAGCCCCCTGCTGTTTTCCCAGATGTTGGGGCTTCAGTCTCTGACGTCCTCTGACTCAGTCATAATCGGAGCTAAGCAATGTTGAGTGAGTCTTTGTTTTCTTCCCCTACACTTCCATCCTCCTACTTTTACGGCTTTATTTCTCAAAGCAGGGTCCGAGGACTCTGAAGGGGCTCTGCACAAATATTCTTTGGGGTTTGAGTGTTTTTCCATCATAAGTTTTACAATTTCTATTTTCATGTCCAGATAATCTAACAAAGTTAGCAAGCTCTTGCTTGGGATCATCAAGATTTGTACCTGAGTTCTGCCACTGATTTTAATGTCCTCGGGAGTGTCTGTGAGGCCTCTAAATCAGGCACGTTCTCTTCTGGGCTCTCATGGTGCCCACTTCTGTCTAGAACTGTCTAGAATTCTCACAACATTATAATTGAGTGTCTTGCTTTACTGTGGACTGTGAGATCTCAGAGGACAGAAACTAGCTTTGTGTTCCCAGAAACTTGCTTTGGGCCCAACACATAGTTGGGACTTATGGTTGTAGTCACTGTGTATATATTATTTGGGAGTTTGCTTTTCCCACTATACACATTCCCATGTATGGCTGCAGTTAATTTAATATTATGTAGTATTTAATCATGTCGATAGATAACATTTGCCTGAAGCCATCCCTTATTTTCAGACTTTTTGGCTAAGTTTATAGTTTGAGTCTAGTTGTTTTTTGGTCCTTACCTAAGTATGTGTTTTATTGATTTGAGAGAGGGCGGAGAGGGAGAGAGGGAGGGAGGAGGAGGGAGGGAGGGAGAAAGAGAGAAAGAGAGAGAGATGAGAGAAACATCGATCGGTTGCCTCCCATATGTGCCCCAACAGAGGATGGAACCCACAACCTGGGCATGCACCTCGACAGGAAATTGAATGTTTGACCCCTCAGTGCACTCCAACCAACTACCCACACTGGCCAGGGTTAGGTTTTTTTTTTTTTTAATGAAGAGAGTGAACTGAGTTATAATGTAAAATCTCCTCTTAGACATGTTTCTTACACTTCCATATAAACTCTGGGAAAGAGAAATGATGATGATCATCCTCCTGCCACGACACTGGCATTGCTCACATGGCCCATGCTCCCTCCAGCCGTTCCCCCCAGGCCACACCTTCAGAAATGTGCAAAGTGCATAATACGTCAGCCTGAGTCATGTTTCATCAGGCAAACCTAACCATTTAATCCAATCATTCTCCAAGGAAACAGAGGCTTTCCATTGCTTGCAAGATGAAGTTCAACTATGTTGTCAAGGCATACAGAGCCCTTCAAGATGTGACTTCTGTTTGCCCCTCTTTGCTTTTGGCTGCTGCCCGGATGCACGCTCTGGTCACCCTGAAGGCACTACTTTCAGTTGGAAATGTACATGCTGTTCTCTCCATCTGAAGTGAACTCCCCCACCCCTTGCCTGCCTGGCATGACCTTACTAATTCTTTTTTCTTTTAATTCATCTTTATTGTTGATGTCCCCTTCCCCATTGACCCTTCCATCCTGCCTGCCCCACTCCCCCCCTAACCCTCCAGGCCTTCACCACACTATTGTCTGTGACTATGGGTTATGCATATATGCATATAAGTTCTTTGGTTAATCCCTTCTCACCCCCTCCTAACCCCCTTCCATCTGAGATTTGTTTGGTTCATTAGTTTATTTTATTCATTAGATTCCACATGTAAGTGAAATCATGTGACAGTGGAATACTATGCAGCTATAAAAAAGGACCCCTTACCCTTTGAGACAGCATGGAGGGACCTAGAGAGTATTAAGCTAAATAAAATAAGCTAGTCAGAGAAAGCCTTACTTGTTCTTTAAGACTCAGCTGAAAGTTCTAAGTGCTGCCCCCCTTCCAACCTTTATTACCTGCCTAATCCCTATTCTCTTAGAATTTTTTCCATCCTTCATTAAAGCTTTTGTCGTCTATACTGAAGCTCTTTGTTATTTTTTCATTTCCTCACTTAGATTGTGAGCTTATTAAAGATAGGGAATATACTAGTCACGTAACCCAGATTTTTATGCAGTAGCCCATAAGCTGGTCCAATAAACATTTTGTGAATGAGCAGAACTGTTATTTTGGCTTACATATTCATAAGTAAACTACTTATAGGTAAATTTACTTATTTGTAAATTGAAAATCCATTCATGGCATATATGGTAATTCTCAATTGTCCAGAATATCAATGTGTTAAATACTCCCTCCCTCTCTATTTGGTATTTTTTAAAGGGCGGCAGTTGTAATTTTGTTTAGTAATTGTAAGCTCTAGACTGTAAGCTATGTGGGGAGGTACCTACTTCACCATCATATTCCCAGAGCTCAGTACTTACATAGGACACCCAATAAGCACTCAGCTATTTGCTGAATGAGTCAGTAGCTGAATGAATGAAATCTTGAGAAAAGGCACTAACCATGTGATATGTCACATACCCAGACACGTGGGAATTTACTGCTTTTATATGTATACACATCTGTCCTACTTTATTCACACCATTTTTGTTGATGTGCTCATTTAACTGGCTGCTTTTTTTAAACATATTTTATTGATTTTTTACAGAGAGGAAGGGAGAGGGATACAGAGTTCGAAACATCGATGAGAGAGAAACATCGATCAGCTGCCT
Source organism: Murina feae (assembly GCA_004026665.1). Classification (NCBI taxonomy): domain Eukaryota; kingdom Metazoa; phylum Chordata; class Mammalia; order Chiroptera; family Vespertilionidae; genus Murina; species Murina feae. The sequence continues at coordinate 19,660 of PVJC01003643.1, forward strand.
CCTGCACACCCCCTACTGGGGATGTGCCCACAACCATGGTACATGCCCTTTCCCGGAATCGAACCTGGGACCCTTCAGTCCACAGGCCAATGCTCTAGCCACTGAGCCAAACCAGGGCCTGGCTGCTTTTCTTAATGACCTGTGTCATCTTCCACCTCTACTGTTGCATGACTCAGGGCCCATTGGAACTGTGCCATCTCCTGCTCATCTCTCTAACAGGAGATGCCTTGGAAATGTCAATTACAAGCCAGGAGGCAAATACCTTGGGGGTAGTGAGCAAGATAATACCTTTGCTTTCCAACAGGGCAGCAGGCAGTCTCATTAATCTCCCGACTTCAAATCTAAATCAGCCAACATCCTGTTGTTCTGGGGGATAAATAAATCGTGTCTGTGTGACCCAGCTGATTCACATAGACCCGATGTTAGGAAGAGCCTGCTGCCAGAACCTGAGGAGGTCGTTTTGAGAGAAGCATGGAGTATGGGCAGAGAGAGATCCCATCCCCGTTCTCTGGGTTGAATCTCTGGGATGTTTCTCACTTCCTGGTATCCCAGAGAGAATTTATATGGTGTGTTGTTTTTTTTGTGTTTTTTTGTTTGTTTGTTTGTTTTTTACAGCAGCCTCTTACGAGGAACAAAAAATTCCATCTACTACTTAGTTTCTCTCTTGAATTGTTTAGTCCTATTAAAAAGCTTTATAAGGGAATAAAAACCTGAGGCAGTAATTAATGGAAGGGAGGGAGTAAAATGGTGTTGCGAGGAAAAGGAATTATCCTTAGCTGTATATCGGAATGAGGAGAGACAGAGGAAGGCTTTGAAAAGAAAGAAACCTGGAATGGCAACAGAAGTCCTGCTATTTGGTTCATTAAAAAAGGTATTAGACATTCTCAACGACCTGCTCCCAGGCTCAGGACTTCTATCAAAACCCTGCTGTGTGGAAGCTAAAATCTTAATGGGAAACAGAATGGATTACAGCCATTGTCCATGCTCACTGCTCTCAAATGCATTCTTTTTATGATTCTGGAGGACTCTGGGGGCCTTGCAGTCCTGACCATCCATTAGCTTTAGCTGCAGGGCTAGCTGGAGACAGCAGTGCCCAGCAGGCGTAGAGCGGCAGGGTCTGGGTGTCTGAGTGGCAGAGGCCGTTGTATCTGTGCCAGAGAAGTGCTGTACCCATGTGGCCAGGGGTGCTAAATGAGGCTGACTCCTGTGTCAGGACAAGGGTGAGCGGTCACGGGGCAAGTGAACAGTGCCCGGCACGCAGGAGGAAGCTGGATATCGAATGGGAGAGGACCAGGGAGAGTGGAGGAAGGCAAGGGATCTGAGATAGATGTACTTCTCTCACTCCACAGGCAAGCCCACTGAGGTTTCCTTGGCTCTGAAATCCAGGGGAAGTTGATGTCTTAGGGTTCTCCAGGGAAACAGACCACTAGGATGTGCACATATGAGGAGGTTTGTTATAGGAATTGACTCCTGCGGTTATGGCGACCGATAAATCCCGCAATCTGGTGTTCCCAAGCTGGAGGCCAGGAGCCAGGGGTGTAATTCAGCCGGAGATGGAAGGCCTGAGAATCCCCTGATGGCCGCAATCCTGATCTGAGTCTGCAATCCAGGGCATCAGAGCTCTGGTGTGATGTCCAAGCACAGGAAATGGCTGTCTCAGCTCAGGCAGAGGGAGTCGGTTTGCTCTTGCTCTGCCTTTTGCTCTTTTCAAGCCTCAGCTGATTGGATACGGCCCACACTAGGGAGGGCATCTGCTTTACTCAGTTCAGCAGTTCAAATATTAACCTCTTCCAGGCACAGCCTCACAGACACATCCAGAATGTTTTACCAACTATCTGGACATCCTGACTCAGTTATGTTGACACATAAAAATAAGCACCACAGCCCGAACCGGTTTGGCTCAGTGGATAGAGCGTTGGCCTGCGGACTCAAGGGTCCCAGGTTCGATTCTGGTCAAGGGCATGTACCTTGGTTGTGGGCACATCCCCAGTAGAGGGTATGCAAGAGGCAGCTGATCAGTGTTTCTCATTGATGTTTCTGACTCTCTATCCCTCTCCCTTCCTTTCTGTAAAAAAATCAATAAAATATAGTTTAAAAAAAAAAAGCACCACAGCTGGTTAATTCTTAAGTGCCCGTGAGAACTCATGCATGTCGTTCCAGAGCACCGAGTCGCTCTCCACCAGGGACACTAGAGAAAGGCAGGCACTGGCAGCATCCAGGATGAGCGAGAGAGGTGCGGGCTGTTTATAAGGATTGTGGGAAAAGGACACATTTACAACGGATGGATGATTATTGTTGGGCCTGCACCAATGTAGAAATCTACAGCCACTTACAAGAGAGGGCTTTATTCTATTTTGTTGTTGTTTTCCTGCCCATGGGAGAGGACCAAAAACATACTTTGGATGAGCAGAGCAGACCTAAGAACCAGGGGCATTGAGATGGGGAAGGCAGAGAGGGGGCTGGGGTACTGGTTGGGCTAGTTGTGGATTAGGGGGAAGACGTGAGACTGGGAGGCAGAAGTCCTGGGTTCTAGTTCTGAATCTGCTATGAATGACTTCATTGTCAACAGAACCGAATTGAGACCATATCATTGGATGTGGGGATGGGTGTTAAATTGTTTAGAGAACACCTGCTTCCCAAACATGGATTTGACATGCAGTCGTCCATAATCTGAAGCAAAATTGGCACAAAGAAGAAGATGAATATAGTTGGTTTGTCGTAAAGCTAAGTGTACTCAGTGTAATGAATTCTCCTCTATTCTAAGATTGGATATGTCCCAATTTTTGATGTACAATTCCTTTCTTTTATGAAGTGGTGGTGAAGGTAGATGGTGGTTGGATTGTTTTTACTTTTTAATGACCTTACTTGGCAAAATAAAAAGTTGGCAGCATCGTTTTAATCCTTTAAATTCTTTTTAAATTTTAATGGCACACAAAATCCATAATGCTCAGCCAGATAAACTTTTTTTAAATCCTCACCCAAGGATATTTTTCCATTGATTTTTCAGAGAGAGTGGAAGAGAGAGGGAAAGACAGAGAGAAATATCTGAGAAACATATCGATTGGTTGCCTCCTGCATGAGCCGGGACCAGAGCCCGGGCTGGAGAGGAGCCTATAACTGAGGAACATGCCCTTAACAGGAATCAAACCCGGGACCCTTTGGTCTGCAGGCAGACGCTCTATCCACTGAGCAAAACCGGCTAGAGCCAAATAACCTTTGACGTGCCTTTCAGTTTCAGCAGTTGGGGATTTTAACCTTTTTTGCCTTTGCCACTATGAGGTAAGAAACTCAAGTGTCCGTTTCTGTTTGCATTCTGTAACAACTTGTGTTTTTGCCTGGAAAAACCATAGTGCCATATATAAGTATTAGAGATGCTTCAACTTTTTCTTCAACTGAAACAAAACGTGAAGCATTACTTTACATCTTAATTTAACCAGAGATTGGAACTGAAACACTGCAGCAACACTCTGTCAAACACCGCTAGTGAGGATGTAAATTGCCTAGCGGAGGGTTTAGCAAACCTCCTCTGTAAAGGAGGAGATAGTAAATATTTTAAGCTTACAGTCACACGATGTATCTCTCACATATTATTTCCTCCCAACTCCTTTAAAAAAAAAAACCAATTCTTTGAAAATGCAAAAGCACTTTAGCTCATGGGCTGGACTTGGCTGTGGATCATAATTTGCCAACCTCTGATCTCTTGGCGGTGGCCTGGCTTTATTTGTCCAAGTTAGAAATGCAAGGTTATCCACAGGCCCAGCAATTCCACACGCAGGAATGTATCCTACAGATAGGCTTGCATCTGTGCAAAACTGCCTGTGTACATTACTCATTTGCATTGTTTGCAATGCCAAAATACTGGCAGTAATCTAAATACTTATTAATTAGAGGCCCGGTGCACAAAAATTTGTGCACTCGGGTATGGGGAGCAGGGGAGTCCCTCAGCCTGGCCTGTGCCCTCTTGCAGTCTGGGAACCCTCAGGAGATGTCCACCTGCTGGCTTAGGCCTGCTCCCCAGGGAATCAGGCCTAAGCTGGCAGGCAGCCCAGGAGCCCTCGGAGGATGTCCACTTGCCAGCAGGGAGCAGGCCTAAGCTACAGTCGGACATCCTTAGCACTGCTGAGGAGGCAGGAAAGGATCCTACCACCACCACTGTACTGGCAGCTATCAACCTGGCTTGTGGCTGAGCAGAGCTCCCCCTGTGGGAGTGCACTGACCACCAGGAGCATCTGCCCCCTGGTGGTTAGTGTGTGTTATAGTGACCAGTCATTCCCACTGGTTCTGCTGCTAGGTTCAATTTACATATTACCTTTTTATTACCTAGGATAGAGGCCTGGTGCATGGGTGGGGGCCAGTTGGTTTGCCCTGAAAGATGTCCTGGATCAGGGTGGGGGTCCTGCTGGGGTTCATGGCCAGCCTGGGTGAGGGGATGAGGGCCATTTTCAGACTGGCCACACCCCCTTCAGGGTAGGGGTCTCTTCTGGGGTGCCTGGCCAGCCTGGGTGAGGGGCTGTGGGTCATTTTTAGGCTGGTCACAGCCCCTTCAGGGAGGGGGGTCCTGCTGGGGTGCCTGGCCAGCCTGGGTGAAGGACTGATGGCTGTTTGCAGGCTGACCACAGCCCCCAGCCACCCAAGCTCCCAGCGAGGCTGGCTGGAAGCAGGTATCTGAGGCTTATTTATCTTCTATAATTGAAACTTTGTTGCCTTGAGCAGAGGCCATCTCCAGGGCAATGAAGCCTCCTGCTTGCTCCAGCTCTGTGGCTGCTGGCCACCATATTGGTTGGGTTAATTTGCATATAGTCTCTCTGATTGGCTGGTGGGCGTGGCTTGTGGTGTAGTGGATTGACACAATTAGCATATTACTCTTTTATTAGAATACATAAAAACTGGTTAATTAATAGGCATCCATAGAGCAGTCTTTTAAAAGAATAAGGCAGCTCTTTATAGAATAATACTTGAGCCATACTATTAAGAGGGAAAAGCAAGGTGCAATACAGTGTGTTTAGTATCATACCATTTATTAGTTTAAAACGAATAGTGCTTGTACTTCTTACATATATAGAATACTGGTAGTTATGATTGTCAATGAGAAGGGGAATGGAATGTCTTAGGAATAGGGAAGCTTACTTTTTGCTTTATATTATTTTGTAACTTCTAAGTTTGGTGCTATGTGCATCTGTCACCTATTCAAAAAATAAATTCATTTTTTAAAGAACTAAAATAGGGAAAATAATGGTACTTCTCAATGTTAGCAAATTCAAAGATGTTATGACTTTAAATAGATCTGAGTCTTCCTTCAATCACTGTCCTGAAAAATGTACAGATTTGGTTCCCATCACACAAAAGTACTGACAGAATAATCGTTCGTTGTCAGCCTTTGATCATCAGAGATAGTAAAATGCCCATCTCAAGAGGTTGGCTTTAAGGGTATGCTGTTGGAAGTATTCCCTCTGATTTTTAAAATTGTAAGTAGTTACTACAAGTTGATCTGAAGAATGAATATACATGACAGTGTTTAGTTTGGTGACAAAATAAACCCCACAGCCATGAAATGTTGGTGCTGAAGGTTCACCGAGCCTCGTCCAACCCCTTGGTTTTCTCAGCATCCTGAGATGTAGATCAGGCAGCTAGTGATGGCGAAGCCTTTGACTCACTCGGCTTGCCTGCCTTTATGCACACTACTGGCCTGCAGAAGGCTGCACCTCTACCGGTGCTACTCTGTGTAGTCCCACCTTTATCTTTCTCACTAGACAGCAGAGATGTGGAACATGGTTCTCACCAGTTGATCTCCCCTGAGTCATACCCATCCTGGTCTCTGTGGTCTAATGGAGTTTCTCTTCTCTCTCCTTGCTGCCTTACCCCCTGGGACGTCTTTTAAACAGCTCAGTTAACGGTTCTTACTCCTTGTCCCCATCAGAATGTACAGCTGCTTCCTTGGGTCCTTCCCTGAGACAGCTAAAGTGTTGAAGCAAAAAACAGCACTGTCTCACCCCGGCTAGTGTGGTTCAGTGGCTTGGAACATCATCCCATATACCGTAAGGTTGTGGGTTCATTACTGGTCAGGGCACATACCTCGGTTCTAGGTTCCATCCTTGGTCGGAGTGCATATGGGAGGCAACCGATCAATGTTTCTCCCTCACCTCTTTCTCTTTTGTCTCTCTCTGTCTCTGTCTGACTCTCACTTTCACTCTCTCACTTTCCCTGTCTCTAAAGTTAATAAACATATCCTTGGGAGAGGATTTAAAAATCAAAGCAGCACTGTCTCTTCTAGAGAGTAGAGAGTAGTTACTTTACTTAGGTCATGATTCTACAGGCCAACAATTTGGACTGGGTTCAGGTTGGCAGTTCTGTTCTTGGCTGGGGTTGCTCACGTGTCTACATCAGCTACTGGGTTGGCTGGGGCCTTCTGGGAGACCTCATCTGTAAGCAGGCTAGCTCTGACTATTCTCTTGGCTGTAGAGCAGGGTTCCAAGAGAGTGAGCCGAAGAATAGCAGACATGATGAACAGCCAGAGCAGAGCCTCTTGGGGTGGGTTCAGAATTACACACTATCACTTCTGCTACATTCTGTTTCCCAAAGCAAGTTACAAGGCCAGCACAGCTTCAAGGGGTAGGAAATAACACCTCTTGCATCCCTAACCCCCTGATGGAAGAAGGCACATAATCCTGTTGAATAAAGGATGTAAGCTGTACCTACATCTTAAAAATAAAGAAAAGCCTTACCCAAAGATTACTGAAACAAACGGTGAAGTAAAAGGTATATATTTAGGTGATGAAAACTTCGAAATGTTTTTCCTTCAAGGTCATTGGGAAGATTTTTATCTTCTCACTCGTGGCTGGTTGAGAGTTCATCACAGCTTCTCTGTTGCGATAGCACTAAGCGCTTAAATCAAGCTGTTTTTTAAGGAGGGGGGCAACCATGTCCTCTCTGTAAGTGACTTAATATTGATGCACACTCAGAATTTGTCCTTCAGGTGTGTCGGTAACTCATCCTGTGTGGGTCTATGTAGCTATTCATAATTTCACTCATAGATCCTCAGAGTCCACCATTGCAGGGTCAGCTTTTGGAATGAGGCATTTCCTGTTCTAATTGACTTTTAGAAGAAGTAAGAGTCACCCTGTCCATTATACCTGAAGTTGATTTAGCCTCCTGAATTATTTTATACGTTGAGCTCTGCTAAGGAGGAGCCTGGGGATTGGATTGGATTGGATTAGATTGGATGGAGAGTTCACAGTGCGCAGTGGAGAGTGCAGTCTAGTTCACAGGCAGTGATGAGGGCCAGGAAATGGGGCAACCAGTGGATAACTCCCTTTGTGTCCTGGCTGTGGCGCTACAAAGGTTTGTAACCTCGGGCAGGGTCCTATAACAGATGGTTTTAGGATAACGTGTTATCTCATCTGACTTTGATAGGTACAGAGTGCCCTCTTTTCTGCCTCTTTTTTTTTTCCCATTCATGAAATAGGGGAACTGTGGGTGATCTGGAAGAACCTTAACATGCTATGATCCTAGGTTGCTGTTCAAGAAGGGCAGCTGGTGGGAAGACACAGAGGTGCTGAGCTAGAGGGAACGGTGCTCGTGCAGCTGGTGGCAGGGTAAGGGGCATGTCACAGGAGGGCGGACCCTGAGCTGCTAGGGCCCAGGGCAGCCTTCTGCTCTCTGTTCTGCATATTCTGTTCTTTTGTTCTGTCTCTTCTGCTTTTCTGTCTTCTGTTGTCTGTCTGCCTCTGCAAATGAGCTACAAGAAATATCTGCCAAAGAGATAAGCTGAGAACTCAAGCTGGAAGAGGTGGGGACTGAAGATAAGCGTGATTTGCAGAGCAGGATGCCTTGCTTAACTCAATCTTCTTAGAGCCTGTGGGGCGTTCTTGCTGGGCTCTGGTTTATGGCTGTCAGCGCCCCAGAGTCAGCAGATCTATTTCTCCCATCTGGGTGCTGAAAAGAAAGGAATTCTTGGTCCTCTCTGAGACCAGACGGCCTTGATGCCAGTAGGGCCCACAGTTTCCTTTTTCAGCCATGTCGACCTTTTGCTTTTAGTGACTGATCATCTATCTCAGCCAGGGCAAGACAGTGGGCTGCTGATGAGCTTTCTCGAGGATTCCCTTTTTTCCTTTATTCTAGGCCTTCCCAATCTCTCTTATTTAAACCAGGGACTGCTGAAGTCATCACTCTCATTTTCTTTCTTTTTTAAAAATTCATTTCTATTTTACAGAACCTTGCCCCTCCCTGACCCCATGCTTTCAGACACCCTCTTTCGTATTTGCTGAGCAGTTTGAGGTTCCTCTGTCTCCGTCATTTGGCCTCCGCTCCCAAACACAGTCCCAAGCACAGGCCCAGCTTCTGAGGCTCCACCCGTTCCCTGTTCCTCTCATAGCTGCTTCTGCCATTTGAGACCTGGGCTGGCGGCAGGTTTCTTTTTCTAAAGCAATCAATCTTTAAAAGCTGTTTTTAAATCTTCACCTGAGGATATGTTTATTGATATTTTAGAGAGAGGAGGGGGGAATAAGAGAGAGAGAGAGAGAGAAACTTTGATGTGAGAAACATTGATCCCTTGCCTCCCGTACTCACCCCAACTGGGGATCGAACCCACAATCTAGGAATGTTCCCTGGCTGGGAATCAAACCCACCACCTTCTGGTGTACAGGACAATGTTCCAACCAACTGAGCCACCCAGCCAGGGCTAAAAGCAATCTTTAAAACCTACAATTATTTTGATTTCTAAAGTAATACACATCAGTTGCATAAGACTTGGAAAGAGAGAAGAAAGTCAACCGTAATCCCATTGCTCCGAGAGTGGCTGTTAAGGTTTCATTCATTTGTTTCCACTCTGTTTTTGAAGTATGTACGTGTGTAGGTATGATTATTTGACACAATTGGAGTCATATTGTACTTGATGTTTTATAATTTGTTCTTGTTTTGCTTTTGATTTCCCACTAGCTACTGCTAACATTGACTCTGTGTCTTTAAATTTTTTGAAGTTATATGAGGTTCTACTTATTTAATGACCACACACTCACTTTCTTTTTTCATGTAATTCCCAAGGTTTTCACCTCATTTCCCCTCTGCTTTAGGATGGTGATGATGACGATGATGATGAGTTATACAGTGTTTAAATCAGTCACCATTTTAGAAATTATATCGGTACATTTTATCCTCAGAGTAATCATCAGAGTTGGTGCTTTTATTAGCTCCTTACGTGTGGATGAGAAGCCGAGGCTAAGGAATGTGCCTAAAATCACAGCTTTGGTAAGGGACAGAACTGGATTTGAACTTTGTCATTGGCTCTGAGTCCATGTCCCTTACTTCCGTGATAATTTCTTCATGAGCACTTTCTTTCTGGGCCAGGCACATGCTCTTTGGTAGAGTGTATGCTAAAGCAATAGTATTTTCCAGTTTCTGTGGATAAAGCTGGGTGTTAGTGTTGGCTCAGCCACGTCCATGCTTTGTGACCTTTGGTAAGTCATTTCACCTCTCTGGGTCCCTGGGGGCCTTTTCAGCTCTCTAGTTCTGTGAGTTTATAGGGGAAAGAGCAGAGCAGTGGCAGCATTCGAGGGCAAACCCAAATGACAGGAATATTATTATCCACGGGGATTTGGCCCCAGTAGACTTTCCCATGAGGAAGTTGCTTTTCTCCCTTTTTGACTGTGTAGGTGGTGTCCAGGAAAAGTCCCCACAGAGACCATGAAGTTTCCATGGGTACTGAGTTAAAGCAGTGCTCGTGACAGGTCAGTCCCACGACACACTTCCTCTGAATATGATAAGGTCTTGGGGATGTTTGTGTCTGACCAGCAAGTGAAGGGCCTGCGCCCCTCCCCGGTGCAATCACCTGGCCCCTGGCCGTGGTGCCTGCTGTTCTCTGAGGTGTGTGGCTAGAAGTGTTGTAATGTACCCCGCAAATTACACAAGGACTCCTCAAGAAGTCGAATTAACGAGTCACATTTATTGCAAATCGGGACTACGAGGGGGCATTTTGCTCCCAAATCTCGCAGTGATAAGATGGTTGCAACCCCAGATTTATACAGGCAAAGATCACAAAGGTATCGACTACATCTTTGGGTTTGGAATGAGGAACCTGGTTTGCACAAAGCAGTTTATAGAAGTAGAATTGAGCACGCTAGTTAAATTATAGTTTTGGGTCTTAGGACCACTGAGTTGATAGAAACATATTATCCAGAGCCTTCGGGTCTTGGGACCCTGCGTCAATGGAAACACATCATCTGGAGCCATCGAGGCAACTTAGAGTAACTGTGCAGTCCTGGTCCTGGGACCACTGAGCCAACCAGAACGCGTTATCTGTAGCCACTGAGGCAATTTAGAGTAATTGTGCTGTCCTGGTTCCCAGGTACAGAAGAATGTGCTTTCTAAAACCAGTGAGATCACAATCAATGGGATATTCAAACCACCAACAGCGAAGGATTCAATCGATTGGGATGGCATACATAAGTTCAGAAAATCAAAGCGACTTTTACATTGTTAAACAAAACAAAAGCCAAGCAGCAGGGTTAAAGTTAAACTCAGTTTTTACCCAAGATGATTGCTACCATACTTCAGAAGGAAGTGCTGGAAGCCTGGGGCTCTGTAGGTCAGTGTGTGCTAGCTGGTGAGCTAGCCAACTTCTCCTGTGCTGAGGTGTGGTTCCAGCACCACAGGTATTTTCCCAGGGGACGCTTGTCTTATAGAAAAGAGAATTCACTCCCCTGCTGTTTCCCTTCCTTTTTCGTGTAGACTTAAAAACAAACAAACAAACAAACAAAAAGCAAGGGTTTGTTTTTTTAACTTGGCTGGATTCCAGCTGTGAACCCCGGAAACAGCCAGCACTGTGCCACACCCCTTGCGCTACCCTGTGGGTGTTGATAGTTCTCTGGTGCAGGGCCTGAGCTGTCAGTGCGCCAGCAACTCTGACAGATGGCTGTATTTTTTTTTAATGTTATTTCCCTGTTTGCCAGGCATCTCTGAGGAGATGCTAACATTTTCTTCTTCATTCAGTTTTATAGAAACAAGAAAAATGTACCTATTTCAATTTTTTTCCTATCTTTGACTTGGAAAATACCTTACGTAGCCAGGGGACAGGACAGCTTTCCAGTAAATGATTTAGGGACTTTATCTCAATATCTAAGTTCGTGAGGTAATGAATGAGGGTTTCAAGGAGCCCTGGTTTTGTTGGGGCTGTGGGAATCTGAATTAAATTGCATAGAGCAGTAATGAAGTGCAAGTGTCCACTGAGAACACATATGCATCGGTCAGTGTCAGACTTCCGGAGGGAACCAGGTTGGTAGCGATGGTCAGGATGATGTGTTGATAATAAAAATGACATTGGCATTTGCTGAGTACTCCTGTGTACTGGGCAGTGTGCACATTTAAACAGCTCTATGGTGTGTATGAATTCTGTTTTATAGCAACAAGTCAGGCTAAGTGACTTGCTCCAGGTCACCTAGTAAATAGTAGAGCTGGGTTTTGGCCACAAGTTGAGCCCACTGTCCCCGCCTCTAACCTCTAGGCAAACTGCCTGCAAATCATGATAAAAGGGAACCTGGACATTTTTAACTTCAGATCTTGAGATACCTGAAGAAATTGCTTTTGATAAGTAAAATATAAGAAAAAGAAAATGTCCTTCCTCTCCATTCTGTTTCTTTGAACTGAATATGTCGTGTAGAATGAATATAACTAAAAGATCTGCCCTCTGATACTAATTCATGTGTCTTGGGCTATGCCATTCATAAAAAGGCTTTATTGAGGTATAATTTACATATCATAAAATTCATTTATTATCAGTTCAGTGAGTTTTCATGCTATTTCATTATATGGTTATACCATATTTTGTTAATCCATTCACCAGCTGATGGACATTTGCCTTGTTTCGGTTTTTGGCTGTTTGACTAATGCTGCTCTAATCATTTGTGTGCACTTCTTTATGTGCACAAATATTTTCATTCTCTTAGGTAGATGCTTGGAAATTAAATTGCTGGACCTTTGATAGATACATGTTTAACCTTTTATGAAACTGTTAAACTGCTTTTCCAAGTGGCTGGACCGTCTTATCTTCCCACTCTTGGGATACCAGGAAGTTCCAGTTCCACATCTTTGCCAACATTTGACACTGTTTGTCTTTTTTATGATAGTCTATCAGGTGTGTATGTAGTGGCTTTAATTTGCACCTTTCTAATGACTGATAATGTTGAGCATCTTTTCATGCGCTTATTAGCTATTCATATTTCTTTGGTGAAATGTTCATTCAACTTTTAGCCTATTTTTCATTTTCATTCTTTGTCCTATTATTTATTATTGAGTTGTAGGAGTTCTTTATATATTGTGGATACAAGACCTTTATCAGATATGATTTGTAGCTATTTTCTTGCATCAGTGACTTACCTTTTCATTTTCTTAATGATGATTTTGTAGATTATGCTTGGGCTGTGCCTTTTAGCCTGTCTGTTTGGTTTATTCTTAGTTTACTGTCTAGTTTTCACTCTCATGTCCTCCCTGGGTCCTGCACCTATTCCTGTTTGAGGACAGAAGGCAAAGCCTGGCCACGAAGTTCTCTTGCTGGTTGTCTGTGGCAGGCACCCTACTGGCATCGTGCCTGCAGGACTCGGTCGCTCTGCAAATTATGTGGGCATGTTTTCTTCCCTGACAAAGGATATTAATTATTCCATTATTCACAGCGAACTCCTCTTGTACATTATAGCAAATGACCCATAATAAAAGATTAGCTCACATTTTTAGCACTTCAGAAACATAAGGACGAAAAGTACAAGTGACAAGAGGAAAAAAACAGGTAAATTAGACGTCAGAAATAATTCAACACTTGTGCATCAACCAAGGGATGCACTTGGTTGCAAATGCAGGTGAAACTAACCTACCTTGCTGCTGTTTACAACTGAGAGTCAAAAAAGAAAAACAACTGCTCCTTTTGGATGTGCTTTCTCTTTTATTAAAGTTAGTTCAGTGCTTCTCTGCTGCTGGGTAAACAACAATAATACTAAATATCCCTTACATTGCGTCTAGGTTTTCAGAGTTTATTCCTTTATCATCCCATTTAAGTCCTTTTGCGGATAAGAAATAGAGGGTTTAAGAGTAGTAGAAGGGCATTTAACAAAAATAAGTTGTTCATCTTTGAGACACAAGTATTATTAAGTTTTCTTCCAGGCTCTATCAAGAATATCTTAGAGTGTTCACCATTTATCACATAAAGATGGGTGGAAAAGAGATTCTCACTTTGCCTGCTAATTTGATGAATCTCAGCCAAGGTCAGAATCACAGAATTGCAGGGTCATGATGTTGGCAGGAACCTCTCACCCACCACAGGAACCCTTCGATTGCTCTTGCTGGCAGGTAACCCTTGGTTTGGTAGGCAGGCATGTCCAATGAAAGAGGGCTCATAACTTCTCAAGCCCGTGAGGTCAATTCGTGGATGAATTTAAGTATTAGAAAGTTATTTCCTTTACGGAGCATAACATTTCCCTGTAATTCTTACCCGTTAGTAATACCAAACAAGTCAAGGCCAGCCTTTATTGGCAATTCTTCAAGTATTTAAGAATAACTACCTTAAACCTTTACTTCTAAAGGGCCCGACACCTCCTGTTCTACCAACTATTTTGCATTTAATTTGGATTCCAGACCTTCAGTCGTTTGGTCACTCCTTGCTAGATGTTCTTTCTCCCTTTCTTTCTTTCTTTCTTTCTTTCTTTCTTTCTTTCTTTCTTTCTTTCTTTCTTTCTTCCTTCCTTCCTTCCTTCCTTCCTTCCTTCCTTCCTTCCTTCCTTCCTTCCTTCCTTCCTTCCTTCCTTCCTTTCAAGTGTACTTTAGATCATCCGCATCTTTTGTGTCTGTCAGTTCCTTAGATATACCAGTAGACAGATGTGTCAAATGTTATTTAGCAGCTGCTTTGCAGTGTTAGGACATGCAAAGCTTGTGGTCCACAAAAAACCCGTGTTTTTTTTCCCCTCCTGTAGATTTTGGCCAAGTCAGTTTTCCATTGTTTGTTTCTCTCTCTCTCTCTCTCTCTCTCTCTCTCTCTCTCATTTTAAAAAATATATTTTATTGATTTTTTTTTCCAGAGAGGGAGAGGAATAGAGTTAGAAACATTGATGAAAGAGAAACATGCATCAGCCACCTCCTGCACAGTCTCTACTGGGGATGTGCCCGCAACCAAGGTACATGCCCTTGACTGGAATCGAACCTGGGACCATTTAGTCCACAGGCTAACGCTCTATCCACTGAGCCAAACTGGTTAGGGCCATCAGTCTCTTTTCATATATTTGTCTCTTTTTATGTAATTGCTGTTTAATTATGAATTTGGTGCTTTATAGTTAATATTATTACTACTAATGATAACACTAACATCTAGAATCTATTGAGAATTTGCCATGTTTATCCTTTTGGGCTTTCCCCAGGATTTGCCTTTTGGGATCCTTTTGAATCTTGTTTCTTCCTGTTTCTTGTTTCCCTCCCCCCAAGAAACTTCTGTTTATTGAAAGAGAAGTTTTCATAACTAGTTCCCACCCATTTGGGGTCCTCTCTAGCCAGATATGCTTTAGTTTTGCCTAGTTCCTAATCCTCATAGACGTGTACGAGGCAGATCCAATAGGAGGGATGAAAGCTGCCTGCCTTTCTGCACATATGTCTGTGTCATCTCCCATGGCCCTCCTAGGACTAACATAGCTCATTATGACACATTTCCACTGTTTTGTGGACACAGTCAGGTTCTCCACATCATGGCCCCATATGGCTATGTAGTGATGATTATGACATGCTTAGATACATTTGGGAGGAAAAGGACTAAGGATGGATTTAAAACAAATAGAGGAAGAAAAGAGATGGGCAATTTTTTTCATATTAAAATCTGCGCTTAACCAACTCAGCCTGACATTTCTTTCCCAGCCTGCTCTGTCCTGCTGGCCCCCTTACTTTTGCAACATTAGTGCCCCTTCCATGCTGTGAGCTGAGGGTCTCTTAACTGCTCCCCATCAGAAAGCAAGATGCTCTTCTTAAAAATGGTGTAGTTCATGTTTCCTGATGACATTCTTTCCTGAGCTAGGAATAGGCTGGAGAACCTGAGTTGACTCATAAAAGAGCAAATTCAAAATAGGAGAAAATATTTGCACATCATATATCTGATGAGAAACTTGTATCCAGACTATATATGAGGAACTATTACACAATAAAATCAACCCATTTAGAAATGGGGAAAGAATTTGGATAGTTGTTTCTCTGAAGAAGATACATAGTTGGATATGAAACATATGAAAAGGTGTTCAGCATTCCTAGTCCTAGAGAAATGCAAATTAAACCATAATGAGATTCCATTTCACACCAATGGCAGTGGCTAAAGTAAAAACACTAAAAAATAGACGATAACAAGTGTTGGTGAGGTTGTGGGAACATCAGAACCCTCACAGCCTACTAGTGGGATTGTAAGATAGTGCAGCGACTCTGGAAGAGAGTTTCCTACTTTCTCAAAATGCTAAACATAGAATTACCATTTAAGCCTGCATTCCACTCCTAGACCCAAAAGAAATTAAACCCACATTCAGACAAAAACCTGTACGAGTTGTCTTTTAATTGTTAAGTTGTAAGGGTTTTTTAAAATGTATTTGGACACAAATCCTTTATCAGATACATGCTTTGCAAATATTTTCACCCATTTTGTCTTTTCACTTGGTTGATGCACAAGTGTTGAATTATTTCTGACGTCTAATTTACCTGTTTTTTTTCTTTTGTCACTTGTACTTTTGGTCCTTATGTTTTTGAAGTGCTAAAAACATGAGCTAATCTTTTATTATGGGCCATTTGCTATAATGTACAAGAGGAGTTCGCTGTGAATAATGGAATAATTAATGTCCTTTGTCAGGGAAGAAAACATGCCCACATAATGCTGAGGTTCAGGGTATTGATGCTTTTCCTTATTTATCCTTGTATCACACCCAGCCCCCCAGCCCTGGCACTCAGCATGGTGTTGTGAATATCATAGATGCTCAAACAATGCCTCGTGACTGGATCTAGAAAGGAACATTTGCTGAAGATATAAACTGTGTTTTGTTCAGGCTTTGAAGGTTAAGTCTGAGTTCCAGTCATACTTCCTCTTACCGCATTGCCTTTCCGAAGCCACTAACCTTTAATCTCCGTTTCCACAGCAGTAAAAGAAAGACAATAATGTTTATCTCAGGGATTATTGTAAAGATCACCTGTAAGACCCTTTGCACATGTAGAGATTCCACAAATTAGCAATTACTGTTTATACCAGTTAGTTGATCTTTATGTCAGTTTCTCTATTTAGTAAATGGTAATGGTGCTTGTCTTTAGCCATGTCAGTATTCATAAGCCAGTAGGTTCCATGCTCCCTGCTTCCTTTGGGAAGTAAAAAAGTCCATTTCCAGAGCCTCTGGAGAGCCTTTCCGTGTTCCCCAACAGTCTCTATTTTTGTGGAAATCATGTGAAGGAACTTTGAGTGTGTAAGCTGTTGTACTAGCTCACACAGTAGCCATAGGCCACATAGAGTTATTTCCATTAAAAGTAACTGAAATTAAAAATCCGGACTAAGTTGTACTAGCCACATTTCAGTTGTAAGGAATCCACAACTAAACAGGTTTCTTTTCTGGAAGGGGCTCAGGACAATTCATAGGTGATGGGCACTGTAGCTTTCCGGGAGAGAGGTATACTAGGTATTTACAAACTTATTTGATCTTATAACCCTTGTAGGGCCCAGCATCTTGTGGACCAGAGGCCAACAGCGCCCCTCACTGTCCCCCACCCCCACCCATTTGGAAATTACTGGAGTGAAGGATGGTGTTCTGAAAAAACAGGAAAACACCCACCCTGGGAGAGTGCCACCGAAGCAATTTTATAAATACTTCTGCTTTTGGTTTCTGAGTTTTTGTTTCTCAGTGATTATTTTTATCCTACTCAGTAGTCATTCGAAACTCTCGCAAACTCAGGGCCCTTATCAAATGAAAGTGCCCCAGCCTTGCGTAATCACGGGCATCATCCGGCCTGAAGGGAAGGTAAAATTGTTCTCTGATTTTATTTAAAGAAACCTTTTAGTGAAGCTGCTAATTTACTTCTTTCATATATATGTTTGGGGTCTGCTAAATACATATTTCTGCTTTAAGTACTATCACATTCTGAGAAGTAAACAATTTGAAGGCAATTCGTGTATGATGAGAATCCATTAGTGGCATTTAGAAGGTATTCAAAGCTCTGAGGGCAAATGCTGTTGTTGGGAGGTAGATTATATGTGCATCTTGCTTCTGTTAATACTTTTCTGGGCAGGTTAACTAAATGAACTTCTGTTAAACTTGGTCTAATAGTGTTAGCCAGGTCAGTGTCTGCTGATAACAACAATCATAGCTAACATTTCTTAAGTGATCGCTCCGTTCCAGGCACTAGGGTAAGGACCACGCATGTGTTAACTCATTTAATCCTCACAAAAATGCAACGAGGTAGCTGTTATTTTTCTCACTTTCTGAATGAGAAAATCCTATGTTAGTGAAGGCTAGAATTAATTATTGGGTCTGTGTTCGTACCAGTGAATATCAAAGCACATTTTACAGTATATTATTTTCTTTAATTTTGAGATGGTGGTAATTTTCATAAAACTACAGGGAGCATGTAGTGCATCATTGATTTTCCAATTAATTTGTTGTTCTGAAGATATTTATCATACATGTTCTAACTCATAACAGGAATTTATGAATGTCAGTAGATACTACAACAATGGGATTTTTTATGTACTTTCTGTATTTGTTTATCTTTTCAACAGCCTTTTCTTAGGCCAATTTCTGAATTTGATGCTAGGAATGCAAAGACAACCCCAGTCCCTGTTCGCACGGAGATGTGCTCCAATGGGGAGAGTTGTGATCCTCCAAATAGTTACCATTTTCTTAAGCCTTGACAGGGAAGCAGTTTCTAGCATTTTGTTTTAAAAAGCTTAAGAGAAAAAGTCTGTAGGCTACAGGGGGACAGGAAGCCGGAGAGAAGCCAGGGGTCTGGAATAATTGCCCACCCCCACCCCCAGCTTTATTGAGCTGTTGTTGCTCTATGACATATGTAAGTTTGAGCTGTATATGCTGACTTGATACATGTATGTATTGGGAAATGGTTACCACAGTAAAGTTAGTTAACATCTCCATCCCTTCACATAATTACTGTGTGTGTATGTGTGTGTGTGTGTTGATAACATGTAATAAGATTCAGTTTGTTAGTTATAGTCATAGTGCTGTACCTGAGATCCTCAGAATTCACTCATGGCTGGAGGTCAGTGCCCTCTGAACCACTCTCCATGTCCCCCCCTGCCAACTCTGACAACCACCATTCTACTCTTTATTCCTATGAGTGTAGTGTGTTTTCTTTTTTTTCTTAGATCCCACACCTAAGTGAGCACTGGTACATGCTGTATTTGTCTTTCTCTGTCTGATTTATTTCACTTAGTGTAATGGCTCAATCAGATGACTTGAGTTGTGTCCCAGCCCTGGCTTGATTTCGCCCAGCAGTTATCTACCTCTTGTCAAACAGTGGTTCCAGGGAAGCAGGCTTCTAACTGTGTAATCAGAGAGAGATCTGTCAGTGCTGGGAAAGGAACCCCAGGGGCCCCTCTGATGATCTCCTTAAATGCCCTCTCAGGGCAGGTCGGAGGACTTTCATAATGCAAATGAAGGGAGGGAAGGGAGGCTGGGGAGAGTTCTCTTGTGATGAAAAATGAGAAAGGCTGGCAGTGTGCTGGTCCCTGTGACACAGCCTTCACACTGTTCTTGATGCATGGTGAGCACTAGGTCAGGCCAAACCTATTCTAATCAGCTTTAAAGGAAAACAATAGGGGGTGCAGAGCAGGTAAGGAAGCAGAGTCTCCCTGGGAAATTCTGCACAAAGACCCATGTTAAACTGGTTGGCAGGCAGGACTCCGAGCTCTTGGGAAGCCGAGTCTAGCAGCCAAACCTGGCCTGTACTGCCAGCTGGAATGCGCTGCCCCACTCCCCAAATCTGCCTCACTGCTCGGTGTGCTGTGATAATTACATCATTCATCTGTTGGGTTGTATGGTTTCACAGTTAAGGATACTCTCTAGATTAAAAGATTAACTAAGGAATGTTGGGAGGTTTTTGTTGGCCAGTAATGTGTATGTGCCAGGTGTTCACATCTTTGACCCATTTAACTCTCAACTCAATACAGCCCTAAGAGGTGTGTGTTACTATCCCCACTTAACATCGCTTTGCTCCGAGAGGTTGAATGACTGGTCCAAACTGAGACTCCAGCTGGGAAGCCTGATTTTGGAGGACAATGGTTTGGCTTCTACCTCAGGCAGGAGTCTACTTAAATCATTCTGGGAAGATAGAGATCATTAAACAACAAAACAAAACCATTGTCTAGGTACATAGCTCTAAATGAAAAAACAACAACAAAAATATCATCTTTATTATTATAGCTGTTATGTGAGTACTTGTCTCTGGACTTGACCAAGAGACTTTGAGTCTTTTTTTTTCCCCTCTCTCCCTTTAAGTACAGCTTCCTTCCTTCCTTCCTTCCTTCCTTCCTTCCTTCCTTCCTTCCTTCCTTCCTTCCTTCCTTCCTTCCTTCCTTCCTTTTAAATTCTTTATTGTTTAAAGTATTACATATGTCTCCTTTTCCCCCATTGACCTCTCCTGGCCACTCCCACCCCCAGCACATGCCCTCACCCCCCTGTGTCTGTGGGTTATGTTGATATGCATGCATGCATGCAAGTCCTTTAGGTTGATCTTTTACCTTCCTCCCTCCCTGCCCTGCCTTCCCTCTGAGATTGGACAGTCTGTTCTGAGTAATTTTTGATTCACAGATCTTTGGCCTGGGTACTGGGTGATGGTGTTTAGATGTGACCAGGGACCTAAGGGGTAACTTGCATGGTTTCTACCTCTAGGTCAAGAGACTCAACATGAATAAAATGTGATATAACAATCTGGTACCAAATCAGAGGGGTCTGGAATGACTCAAGAACAGTAACCCATTTCTGCCTCTGCCCTCACTCAACACTTCAAGAACCATCACATTTCCTGTCTATGATTCCCCATCAGAATGTAAACTTGGATTTTTGCCTGTTTTGTTTATTCTTATATCGCCAGTGCCTGACACATAAAAGGTACTCAGTATTTGTTGACCAAATGAATAAATGAATGAATAAATCTCACGTGGCTAACAGTTTGGCTTTCTAGGGAGCAACATGGGAGTTGACATTCCTGTTGTGTATCCTGTGGCAACAGCAATGAAAGAAGGACACCGACTCTGCAATCAAAATGCACAATCCCAAATTTTTAGAGCACAGGGTCCCCACTGCCCCCCCTGCCACCAGCCTGCTGCTCTAGCAACCGAGCTGCTCTCCCCACGGCTGGGACAGGGCTGAGGAATGGGGGATAGTAGCTGGTTTAGGAAAGATCAGCCACCTCTCCCTGCCTCAAACATTCCCCTGGTTGGTATAACTGTCCTGCTCTCTTCCAGAGTTCCCAAATAGGTGGTTTGGGAACCTCAATGGTTGCTTTGTGGAGGGCTGACTCCTAGAGCTCTCTGCTGTGCCATTGTGCATGACATCATGCCTTGTTTTTAAATAGGGAAAAACTTAGCCTTTATAGCAGAAGGGGCATCCATAGGGAGAGGCACCAGGCAGAAGTCCTCTTCCTTTTCATATCTGTTGGGTACATTTTTGGAGTCACTGCACTCAAGGAGCTCACTGCAGGGGCCGGAGGCATGTAACACAGAAAACTTACAGTTCTGCAGAAATGCAGGAAATGCCACCACCACAGAAGTAAGAAGGAAATGCCCACGAGGCAGAGGAGGGAGGGATTCACGAATAAGGGAAAACTATATTGCATGAGGCAAAGTCAAGTTCTTTGCTAACTGAAGGTCTAGCTAGAGGCTGGTAGTGCAGGTGGTCCCACCTTCAGCTTCCTTATAGCAAGTGTCCTGGCTCTCTACTTCCTCACATCTTGTTCACACCTGGATCTCACTCCAGTCATCCTGTCAACCTCACTGCCGCTGAAATCCTCTTGTCTGCTCCCGTGTCAGCTCCTTCGAAGACTTCCCAACCGCCCTATTCATCTTACCTGGCTTTGTTTTCATTCAGAGGTCGGCACTCTCTGGCATTATGTCTATGATTGGGCAGGTGATACACTTTAATGCATGTGTTTATGCAGTTGATATTGATTGAACACTCCATGTGTCAGGCACTGCTCCAGGCTCTGGAGACAAGTGGACAGACAGGACAAAGTCCCTGATTTCATGAGGTCTACCTTCTAGAGTGAAGAGGCAGACCAAAACCAAGTAAGCAAGTAGGATACTTTGTGGTGGTGGTAAGCGTATGAAGAAAATAAAGAGGGCGATGAAATAGACTGGTGGTTGGGAAGAGCTACTTTGAACTGAGTGGTTAGGGAAGGCCTCTCTGTGGAGGTAATATATACTGAGACTTGAATGGTGAGAAAAAAGTCAGGTGTTATGGGTTGAATTGTGTCCCCTGAAAAATCATGTTGAGGTTCTAGCCCCCAGTGCCCCAGAATGTAATTTTCTTTGGGAATAGGTTCACTGCAGATATAACTCATTAAGATGAGTTCATACTGGAGGAGGGTAGACCTCTAGGCCAATATGACAGGGAAGATACCAGAGATTGCCTGCAAACCATCAGGATCGAGGTGACAAGGATGGAACTGATTCTCCCTCCCTGCCCTCACAAGGAACCAGACTTGAGCTTGGACTTCTAGGCTTCAGAACTATGAAACAATAATGTCTGTTGTTTCATCCGTTCAGTGTGTGACACGGTTTTACAGCAGCTCTAGGACACTAACACTCCAGCCTCGAGAGCTATGGGCCTGAGCGTATAGTGCTTCCAGTAGAGGAACAGCAAGAGTGAAGGCCTGAGGCAGGAACGGCATTAACCAGTTTGCTCACTGGATTGTCATTATTTGTTCCCACATGTGCCTGCTGCTTTAGACTGTGCCCTCCTTCAGAGCTAAGACAGCGTTTATTTGTCATTACTCCTCTGTGTCTCGCACAGTCCCTGACACAGGATAGGTGCTCAGAAGATGTGTGTTTAGTCCATGAACATATGTTCCTGTAGCTATAAATCGATCTTATTGTTGAAGTTGCAGCTTGTTTTTCTCCAGATCCCCCTGAAGATGTTAAGTGCCTGGTTAAATGTATTCCTTGGAATTCTTTTGCTGCAAGTCATAGAAACGAGTAGCTTAAATAGTAAGGTAGAAATGATTCGTGTAAACATAACTCGCTTTTCTAAGCAAGCAGTAGCATGTATATTGGGGACAGCTGGACCCAGGGACTCACACAGCCTGCCCTATCCCTCTTCTATCTACCGCTCTCTTGTTTTGACTCCTGCCCCTGATTGGCCTCATGCTCTAACCACTTCCTTGTGCCTCCATGTAGTGAGGTTACAAGCGCTCTGGCCACTTTGGGATCATAGTCATACAGCTCTCAGTTCAAAGGAGGATAGCTTCAGTAGAATAAATATCAGAGGTGGTTATTTTGAGTCATGCCCACCCTTGTGGCTAAGCATAGAGTGGGAGACTGGAATTGTGTAGGGTTGGGGCAGGAGGAACAATCCCCAAAATAATAACAACACACACCTGTCTCTGAACTCAGGGGACATGCATCAGGGAGAACATATGAGCATAGACCCTGGAACTGCACTGCCTGGGTTCAAATCCTGACTGTGCCACTTGCCAGCTATTGGACCTTGGGCATGTAACTCCTGGTGCCCCAGTTTGCTCGGCTGTAGAAGGGAATAATAATGGTGTCCACTAGGATGGTGCAGTGAGGATGAAGTGGGCTATACACACAAAGCCCCAGAGCAGTGCTTGGCACACGGTAGGTGGAATCCATGGGAGTGTTTAGTGTTGTTGTTGTTGTTATATAGCAATGCATTGGTAAGCATGGAGTATTTAGCTTTCTCCTGATTTATCTGTCCAGTAAGCCTATTTGAAAGGGGAATGAGGTTGACACTGTCCTAATGCCTAAGTAATCCTTTCAGTCTCACCCTTTTCCTAGATAGTATCTTTTTCTTATCTTCCCCTTTTCTTCCCGCTCTCCATCACCCTCTGTGGTATTTTAAATACCAATAGATGATTCATTTACCCATCAGCCAGTTCTTAACCCCTCAAGAGTTTTCCTTTAAAACTCACATTCAGATACCTTATTAGGACATTTAAGGTGGTTTGATTTGTCTTTACTAGAACATGGAGTCATTTTCATTAGCCATAAACTGAAAAAGAGACTATTTTATTGCAGCTGGTGGGACCCGATTTGGGATCTATAAGGCCTTCATATTTTGAGAGCCAGGACCTTCAGATGAAGTCTAAATGAGAAGAAGAATAAGAGCAGTTCATATGTGTTGCCAAGCACTGTGCTTTGTATGGATTATGCCATTGATCCTCACAGAAATCTTTTAATAGTAGATGGCTAACTTGTCCATTTTACAGATGAGCAAACCAAACATCAGGGAAGTTAAATTGCAAAGTTCTTCCAGGCAGTAAGTGTTGGATCTCTGACTTAGACCACCCAGGCTCTTCGGTGCTAGTGTCGGAACTTTGACTACTTACTTGGTGACTGTCATTTGCATTACAGAATTATGATGAATGAAAGGCAGAGTTTAAATTTGAAGGGGAAAAAGAAATTGAAAAATCAGAAAATCAGACAGTACAACCTGCTGCAGACAAACAAATAACATTGCAGGCTGTTGATATGTAAAGATAGTTTCAGGATTAACATATGAATTCTGGCAAGTATGTCATCTAATCTAATAAAAGAGTAATATGCAAATTAACCATCACTCTGTGACACCTAAGCAAGTATGTCATCTAATCTAATAAAAGAGTAATATGCAAATTAACCATCACTCTGTGACACCTAAGCCATGCCCACCAGCCAAGCCACGCCCATCAGCCAATCACAGCGGCTGTATGCAAATTAACCCAGCCAAGATGGCGGCCGACAGCCATGGAGCTAGAGCAAACAGGAGGCTTCCGTTGCACCAGCGATGGAGGAAACTGCCTGCCTAGGCCGGCTGTGGCCTTCTGCTCAAGGCAGCAAAGTTTCAATTATAGAAGATAAATAAACCCAGAAACCTGATTCCAGCCAGCCTTGCTGGGATGTTGGGTCAATGGGAGCTGTGGGCAGACTGAAAAAGGCCCTCAGCCCCTCACCTATGCTGGCCACACCCCCATGGGGTGAGGGTCCCCACTGGGGGGCTTGGCAAGCCTGCAAACAGCCATCAGCCCCTCACCCAGGCTGGCCAGGCATGCCAGCAGATGGACATCCCCCGAGGAGTCCCAAACTGCGAGAGGGCACAGGCTGGGCTGAGGGATCCCCCGAGTGCACAAATTTTTGTGCACTGGGCCCCTAGTATATATCATAAAAGTTAATCTATAAATGAAAACACACTGATTATATTTCAGATACTTTTTAAAAGTTACTTTAAAGAACACACATTTCCTCTTTATTATTTGAGACCGTGAAGTCTAAATGGGACACCACGACATACACTTCTGAATCTAAAAATGGCCACTGTTTTTAGAGGAGAGGAAAAGAAACTAGTGTCTGAGACTGGGATTTCATCATTTCCTTGTCTCTTACAGAGAAATGGCTACTGTGCATGCTCTGGTGTATCCAACAGTAGGGGGAGGAAAAATAATTTTCCCCTCTACCCTCCTAGGTTCTCCAGGTGGACCCTGTAAACCAGACTAACAAAAGGTAGGTTAACAAGAAAAAAACAAAAGTTTGTTAACATGTGCGTGCACCCATATGTGGGATATCAGTGATGAGTAAGTCAGTAGGGTGGTTAGAAAAATAATACATTTGTAGAGATGTGACAAGACAAAGGAAAAGGACTTTGAGCTTCCAGGTTTGGCAAATTGTGGGAAGGCAAATACATGAGGAAGCTGGTGGTAGGTAAGGGCTAGTTTTAGCAAGAACTGTTCCACAGGTTCTTCTGGTGCCTTCTCTGGGCTGGTGAGGGTCTAGAGTTGTCTCTGGTGATTGACTTACGTCCTTCATGATAGAGGGGGGGCAGGTACACCTCTACGAGTTTATGTTTTGCTTTTAGGCAAAAAGGGGGAGCACAGAGACTTTTCTTGTATCTGCTTCTTTTTAGTTGTCTTCAGCTCAAAATAATCCTTATGCTAATGTAGCGTATTCTGCTGCCCTTCACAAGCTATGTGTGGATGACTATAAATTAAATCATTTTTTCTACAAAGAATGCCTGTGTTTCAGGCACTGTTCTAGGTGTTAGAGATTCATCAGTGAACATGACAGACAAACCATTCCTGCTCCCTGGAGCTTCTCTTCTAGTTGGGGAATATAGGAGTAAATACATGTATATAATAAAAAATTTGTCAGATAGTGAAAAATGTTTTACATTTATTATTATTTTGTGCTAGAGGCCTGTAGCATGAATTTGTGCACTGGTGGGGTCCAGCCAGCCTGCCCCATCAGCCTATCAGGCTGGGCTGGCCGTGGGGAAGGGATGCAGGAGGTTGGCTAGCTGGCCCCACTCCCAATCAGGGTGTGGGGGCTGAACTGGTGCAGGGCCAGCCAGGGGGAGGGGCCACGGGCAGTTGGTGGGACAGCCGTGCCTCCTGGTTGAACTCCTGGTCAAGGTGAGAATTTGCATATTAACCTTTTATTATATAAGATTGGTTTCAGGTGTACAGTAAATTGGTTAAATAATCATATACTTTACAAAGTGTTCCCATGATATTTCCAGCATCCACCTGGCACCATACATACTTATGACAATATTATTGAACTAGAGGCCCGGTGCACAGATTCGTGCATATTGAAATGTAATTAATTAGAAGATGGCCAGCAGGGTGGAACTGGGCATGCCCTGGAGCCAAACTACTGTAGTCCCTCCCCAGCTGGCTACACCTGGGGTGGCGCCGTGGCTGAAAGGGCATCTGTGAAGTGAGCAGGGTCCCTCAGACAGCTGGGATCCCTCAGCCTGACCTGTGGGGATCGGGCCCAAACTGGAAGTCTCACATCCCCCAAGGGGTTCCAGGGTGTGAAAGGGCACTCTGCAAAGTTGTTGTCACTCAGCAGCACCTGTGTGAGTGTTTGCCCCCTGGTAGTCAGTGCACATCATAGCTACCAGTTGGACAGTTGAACGGTTGAACACTTAGGCTTTTATATATATAGATATATTCCCCATGCTGTACTTTACATCCCCGTGACTATTTTGTAACTACCAATTTGTACTGCTTAGTCCCTTCACCTTTTCACCCAGTCCCCCAACCTTCTCCCCTTTGGCAGCCATCATCAGTCTATTCACTGTGTCTGTGAGTCTGAGAGTTTGTTTGCTTATTTTATTCTTTAGATTCCACATCTGAGTGAAATCATATGGTATTTGTCTTTCTCTGATTGACTTATTTCACTTAGCATTTACCCTCTAGATCCATACATATTGTCTCAATAGTAAGATTTCATTCTTTTCTTATGACCAAATGATATTCCATTACGTATATGTATTACAGCTTTTTTATCCATTTGCCTGTTGATGGGCACTTGGGTTGATTCTGTATCTTGGCTATTGTAAATAACAATTCAGTGGGCATAGAGGGTGCATATATCCTTTCAAATTGGTGCTCTGGGTTTCTCTGGATATATACCCAGAATTTGGATTGCTAGTTCATAAGGCAGTTTCATTTTTAATTTTCAAGGACCCTCCATACTGCTTTCCACAGTGACTGCACCAATCTGCATTCCCACCAACAGTGCATGGGGGCTCCTGATCCTCCACATCCTCAACAGCACTCATTATTTGTGGATTTATTGATGACAGCATTCGACAAGTATGAGGTGATACTTC
Source organism: Murina feae (assembly GCA_004026665.1). Taxonomy (NCBI): domain Eukaryota; kingdom Metazoa; phylum Chordata; class Mammalia; order Chiroptera; family Vespertilionidae; genus Murina; species Murina feae. Next base: position 46,479 of record PVJC01003643.1, read on the forward strand.
ATTGTGGTTTTAATTTGCATTTCTCTGATGATTAATGATGTTGAGCATCTTTTCATATGTCTGTTGGCCATTTGTTTATTTTTTTCTTTTGTTTCTCTTGCTAAGGAGATACATCAGAAAAAATATTGCTAAGAAATGTCAGAGATTTTATTGCCTATGTTTTCTTCTAGGAGTTTTATGGTCTCAAGTCTTACATTTGTCTTTAATCCATTTTGAATGTATTCTTATATATAGGGTAAGAAAGTGGTCTAGTTTCTTTTTTTCTCTTTCTTTCGTCCCTTCCCCTCCCCTCCGCTCCCTTCCCCTCCCCTCTCCACCATGCATCTGTCCAGATGGTGAAATTTTATGAAGAAACTAGAGAAACCTGGTGCATGACATTCGTGCACTGAGGGTGGGGGAGTCTCTCAGCCCGGCCTGCACCCTCTTGCAGCCCAGGACCCTTGGAGGATGTCCAAGTGATGGCTTAGTCCTGCTCCCCCTGGGGATCAGGCCTAAACTGAAGTCAGACATCCCTCTCTCAGTCTGGGGCTCTTGCAGTCCAGGACCCCTCACTCCTTACCACCCTCCTGCAGCAGAGGCAGGAGAGGCTCCCACCACTGCCACTGCACTCGCCAGCTACAAGCCCGGCTTCTGGCTGAGGGGCACTCCCCCTGTGGGAGCGCACTGACCACTAGGGGGCAGCTCCTGCATTGAGCGTCTGCTCCCTGGTGGTCAGTGTACCTTCATAACGCCCATTCATTCTGCTGTTCGGTCATTTTGCATATTAGGGTTTTATTATATAGGATAAAAGCAGGGGAGAAGGAAATAGAATGCTTTGAGGAATGGGTTGTAATTTAAAACAGAATGATCAGGGAAAGGCGGTATTTGAACAAAAACACAGGAAAGGTGAGGGAGTCAGCCTTGTGAATACCCAGGGTCAGGGGAACATGTTCCAAGTGCTGGGAATGGTAAGTGAGCTAGCTAAGGCTGGCTGGAGTAGTGGAGGTGGGTGGAGTGGGGAAGAGTAACTGGAGATGAGATCAGAGAGAGAACTGGGTGTGAGTGGGGATAAGATCCTGGGAGGATTTGTGAGTTTTAAGGACTTTGGCACTAACCCTTAATAAGGCTGCCTGGCCTGAGCATATAGAAGAGTGGAGTGCCCATTTACTACAATGGCCCTTCACTGAGGGCAGAGTTGGGGGAACATAGGAACTCATTTTGGAGCATGAGATACCCATTAGACTTACTAGCAGAGCTGCTGAGTAGACAGCTGAATGTAAACATCTGGAGTTCTGGGACAGGGCTACACACTGGAAGTCATCAGCATGTGGACTGCATTTAAATCCAGGAAATTGGAGGAGAGTGCCAGGAGGACTAGTGGACACAAAGAGGTTCTGAGGCACTGCATGAGCTGGGAGAGGAGGTGAAGGAGCCTCCAGTGAGGCTGGGGAGAACCCAGTGGAGAGTAGGATCTTGGAAGTCTAGTGAAGAAATGGTTTTGAAGAGGAAGGAGAGTCTGTTAACTCTGAAATGCTGCCGATAGGTCCGTTAAGATGACCAGAAATTGACCACTGGATTCACAACGGCCACTGGAGGTCATTGTTGCCATTAAATTGGAAGCTGGCTGCTGATTAATTCTCTGTCAGGGCTTTTCTCTGTGAAATGGACATGATGTGCTCACATGTATGCTCGATGGCTTACACTTTTGTGCTTTAGCATCCCAGCAAAATTGCGTTTACACAGCCCTTCCTCGTAGGTGTACAGTTTTAAAGCTGAAGGCTGTTCTAGTCTAGCACCTCGTCTGATGACCTTCAGAGAACAAGGCGTGGACAGATTAAGTGATGCAAACAGGTTTGCTCATGGCAGGACCAGAGCAATCCTAGGCTTCCGAACGCCAGAGCTGTTGTTTGTCTACCACACCTGACATGCTCTGCTTAAAGGTGCCCGAGGCAGAGACGGTTCATTCTTGTCCCTCTAACTCTTACTGCTCTCTCTCTATACACTTACCGAGCACAGGTGGAAAACCGTGCTCCGGGATGCCCTGGAGTTCTTCAAAAGTCGGTTTGAATCTCAGTTCTTCCACTCACTAGCTGTATGGCTTGATCAGACCAATACAGCCCAGTGAGCCTCAGTTTATTCATCTGCAAAATAAGAATAATAATGACAGCCCCATTGAGTTATGAGTGTTAAGCTGTTACTTGCCTGTAAAGCGCTTTGCCCTATGCCAGCCTATAAGGAGTGTTCCATACAGGGTGGTTCTTACGATTATTAGGATATTAGAACTTCAGTTTCTAATACATTGCTCTTGTTGAAACCATTTTTAAAAAGAATGTTAATTTATGCCATTGCCTGAGGTTTATTTACAAAACAGAGTAGAGTTATAATCACAAATCTGTTAAGATTTTCCCTAAACAAGTTACCAGATGTCTTTTTTCCCTCTAGTTGCTGCTTAATGGGAGAAAAGCTCTAACAAAACAACTTAAAACAATGTATTGCACACTCAGTGCAAATACATAATTGGTTTCCCCTTTATCAGCACTGAGGAATCGGAACTGTCAGTTTCTAATTCCTTAGCTCACCATCATTCACAGGCAGATAGGAGCTGGTCATGTCAGGAATTCCTGAGAGCTGGACGTAAAGCCGATGGCCTTCAAGATGCGTAAAGGTTACTTTCACTGTGTAGATCGTCTTCATGGTTACTATTGGGAATGATGCAGATTTTTTCAAATGAATCTGCACCAACTCTTTTTGAACTATGCATAGAAAATTAATTGGTAGGGCCAATGAAGTGGTCATGTTTGTTTACAGATTTGCCTTTCTCAAACCAGTGTCTGGTTAAATTATTGACCCACTCAAACCTTCAGAAACAAGAGAAAGATGCATGAAGGAAAAGTTTGAGTTACAGAATATTTTTCAGAATTGTTGGACTTCTGTTTCTTTAAGCACATACAGGGACTGGCTCGCTGCAGAGTGTTTTTGTCTGTATTATTGCAATGCAACCTGATATCGTGAAGGAAAAGATAAATGTGTTTTAATAAATGGTGGTTAATAGCATTATTGACTTATATCTATGCATAAATACTGGAATTGCAATTAGGTGCCAGACACAGGTTGGCGTGGGCCAGTAAGTAATAATTAATGCTAAGCTCCTTTAGTAAGCTTTAGTACTACGAAAATAACAGGAAAGTGGTAAAGCATTTTAGGTTACCAAAGTACAATGAAAAATGTGTTTCTTTTCTATCTCAGGCCATCAGATTTTGACTGCCCTTCCCAAGAATATCATTGCAGATTCACTTATGTATCTTTTGTATCATTTTCTTCTTGTCATTTTTTAATATCTTAGTAAATGAGATACTTCAAAGAGTGTCCCAATTCTTGCTTTTTTTATTCAGCAATCATCCTTGTTAATAAGTTAGCACCATGTGATCTATCCCACTGGTTTCATTACAGTTGTATAGCATTCCGTCATATGGATATACCATATTTAACTTTCCAGACTTCTTATTTTAAAATGGAAACATTACTTCCTTCGCTATAGAGTTCTTTTTTAATGAGGCGGGGCTGAGGGGACTGGGCACCGCCATCTTGTGGCTGTGGGCACTGACATCTTGTAAGGGTATGGCAGTCAAATAGCATATTCCCTCTTTTTTCTTCTTCTTTTTTTTTAGGCTAGTCAAGTGAAGCAGTGGGAGTGGAGGAGGGACAAAGAAATCTGTAACTGGCTGTGATCAATTAATTGTAGGCACCACTGTACTTGGACCAGCCAGCATATTCCCTCTTTATTGGCTGTGTGTGCCGTCATCTTTGTGAGAGCATGATGGTAACATACTCCTTCTTTATTAGATAGGATAAGCGCTGCTATGCCTCTAGAGAAGCAGACTATGGAAGATTTATTTTTTACTCATTAGTCTCATGTCCACTGGTGTTTCCTTGATTTACTTTTCTTTTATGTACTGCATTTTCTGGCATATATGACGACCCCCAACTTTTGAGAAGACTTTCCTGGGTTAAAAAGTCCGGCTGGAGACCATATGTGGCACAAAAAGGAGCCGACCAGAGACACTTGCAGTCTCTGTCCGGCTCCATTGAAATGAACGAAGTGCAGCCGTTTTTGAGCTCCCCCCACCATATGCGGCGACTGCAGATTTTCCAGTCCGGCTCAGAAGTTTGAGCACCCGCCCTATAAGACGACACCTGGCATATAAGATGACCCCTGACTTTTGAGAAGATTTTCCTGGGTTAAAAAGTCGTCTTAGATGCTGGAAAATATGGTACTGCATTTTATGAATTCAGTGTTATACATCTTTATGATCTACTTAGTACCTATCGGCTCTTCTGTGTGAATACTGATAATGGCTCAAGGGCATTCAAATTCGGGGAAGAATAATTACTGTGCCTCTAGTGAAAATGCAAGTGGCAATACATGACCCTTTCCTTGGGACAGGGAATTGACTAAAGTCTAGATTTACTTCATTATTATAGGAAGAAAATATTATTTATTAGACTATTTCCTATTGGGGTCTATTACTTTTCAACATTTTTAAACCTTTGTTTCTTTTGGGGGGGTTGGGAGTCATATATTTTAAATAAAGTCATTTCTACAACAGTTATGAGCAATACTGATGCAATCTCTGCCTCCATGTAGTTCACCAAAATAGTAGGAAGTACAATTGAATATAATAAATACTATAATGAAATAATTATAGGTGCTATAGGCACACGTGGGGAGGTTCCTAGCTCAATATTTAGAGGTAAGGGATGCTTTCCTGAGGAGGTAGCATTCAGGGTGTTGATGTAAGAAACATTCAACCCTGTAGAGAAGTTGTATGAGTTTATTTGAACCAAACAATAATTACCAGGAAGCAAAATCTCAATGAATTAAGAAAATGCTCTGGAGAGTGGCAGTTTTGCACCTTATTTTATACATTAAAATCAAAGGAAGAGACATGGTGGTAGATTAAGGGGATAGGAGAAAGGAAAGCAGGGAAATCTCTGGGCTTGGATAAAAAGTAACACATATAGCCTGGCTGGCATGGCTCAGTGGTTGAGCATTGACCTGTGAACCAAGAGGTCATGGTTCAATTCGTGGTCACGGCACATGCCCTGGTTGCGGGCTCGATCCCCAGTGTGGGGCATGTAGGAGGTAGCTGATCAATGATTCTCTCTCATCATTGATGTTTCTCTCTCTCTCTCTCTCTCTCTCTCTCTCTCTCTCTCTCTCTCTCTCTCCTTTCCTCTCTGAAATCAATAAAAAAGAGATATTTTAAAAAATAAAACACATAGACACGTACTTCTTTACATTGGTGCATACAGGATAATTAACATTTCCGGCACACAGAGAGGTATTTAGGGAACAAGATAACAATGATGGGTTCTGTCGTCTCTGGCCTGGTGCTGGTACTTAAGTCTGGAAAAGGGGATTACCCTGACATTCTAAAGGTATGTTATCATAGATGCAAAAAACAATCGACAGGCTCAGTTAAGGTAAAGGCTGACCTTTGACAGGGAAGCTACAGGCCTAGGACATGCCATGACTCTCTTTTAGTTAGGAAGTTTTGATTTCAAACCATCCTATGTGGTTATCAGTCTCTGAGGCTGCCATGTAGATCTTCCCTGAGTTTTACAGGTTTAGTATGTGGCCCCTTTTTCATTCACAGGGTGAGCCATGAAGGTGATGAAATGTAGCCACAAGAAGATTTTTCCAGGCGCAGGAAAGAACATGCATAAAAACTGACGGGTGTGGAGAATGCTGGTGCATCTGAGGAATTGGGGGCAAAGAGGAGCACCACATTCTGCTTAGTTGAAAGATTGGAGACAATCTTTGTGCAAACTGGGCACAGTTGTGGGTCACAAAAAGATCACATAAGCTACTTATATAAAGGATCTTTAAGGTGTTGAGATGCCATTACAAAACTAAAATTAGGGAATGACATCTGAGATTTGAGTTGCAGAAGGGTCAAGACAGTGGGGGAAGGAGAGTGTCAGCATAAGCAAGTGTCTTGAGGTGGAAAGAGTTGGGCTCGAGTGAGGAACCTAAATGGTGGCCAGGGAGCAATGGGGAAGAGCCCTGTTAAGGAGTCTCCACTTTGAATCTTGTAATTGTATTAATGATTTTTTTACTTTAGTTTAAGAAAACCATTACTTGATCTTCTATGTAGCTAATAGACTGGGGAAAGGGGTGGCAACAGTAGAAGAGAGAAACAAGTTAGGAAGTCATTGTAGTGGTCCAGGGAAGAGAGAGGTGATGACGTCTTAGACTAAAGTGCACAAGTGGAAAAAATGAAAGAAATGACCCAATTTGGGTAAAATTTGAAGAACTTGCTACAAGGCAAGGATTAAGGATTAAAAGAAGAGTCAGGTGCTTACACCCAGGCTGAAATATATATATATATGAAAGCCAAGCAATGGGAACGACCAGAATGACTGGTTTCTATGACACGCACTGTGGCCAGCCAACCTGCCCAATTGGGGGCAGAGTCGACCAGCCCACCTCCCACAGCCCCTCCCCCCTGGCCAGCCTGGCCCTGATTGGCTTCCATCAGGGTAGGTTGGCTGACCCGACCTGTGCATGAATTCATGCACTGGGCCTCTAGTTTAGTTATAAATTTCAGATATCCTAACTTGGGGTTCTCCACAGAGTAGGCTGGTGTGAAAAGCTGATAGAGGATGGCCACAGGATGGTGGTGCATGGTTGCCCAGTGCTCACAAAATAATCCACTGGACATCCCCAGGGGAGCTCCTTACTGTTGGATAGGAAGAAAACCTGAGGCTTATAGTGTGATCATACAGAATGCTTACTTCCCCAACTATAATCTTCCTCCTCTCCTTCTCTACTTGTGACTTTGATCTGTTGGTCTTGGTTCTGACCTCTGGAGCCTAGTAGAACAAGTGCAATCTGTCTTCCACACAACAGATGTTCCAAGACAAGTGGTTAAATTGTCCTTCTCAAGGTGCACGTCCCATTCATTCAGCCATTCCTCAAGGGGCTTGTTGTTGAAGTCCTTGCCACCCTCGCAGTCATTTTCCTTCAGACACTTCAGACACTTTCACTGTGTAGTGTCCTTCCTAAAATATGATGGATTGCACCTGGCTGTCACCTTGGCAACAGAGACAGAGGCCTTGAGAGAAGATGGTACAATTCTTTGGTTAACATTTCTATTTTCTATTATAAAAGGCAATATATATTCACAGAATAAAATTGAAAAATACAGACAAGTATAAGGAAGAAAAATGTAAAGTCCTGTAAAGTTTCTATATACTGTCATGTAGGAACAAATAGCTTAAATTCTGGCATAATTTCTTCCAATCTTTTCTGTGTGTATTTCTCATTTGTTTAATTTGTTATTTTTAATGGGTACAAATAAGCCTCTTGCTTTTATTTTTATTTTTTAATTTTTTAAATATACTTTATTGATTTTTTACAGAGAGGAAGGGAGAGGGATAGTTAGAAACATCGATGAGAGAGAAACATGGATCAGCTGCCTCTTGCCCACCCCCTACTGGAGATGTGCCTGCAACCAAGCTACATGCCCTTGACCGGAATCGAACCCGGGACCTTTCAGTCCGCAGGCCGACCCTCTATCCACTGAGCCAAACCGGTTAGGGCAAGCCTCTTGCTTTTATATTTAAATTTTTTGAGTCATTAAAAGTTCTCATTGGTATTGTTTTATTTAACTGTTTCCTGATATAATAGTTTGCAGTTTTTCACTTCTGTGAATAATATCCAGTTGCACATAACAGTATTACAACATGTAAATCTTTTTCGCATGTCTTCTCTCCTTAGGATAGGCTCCCAGAATGGAATACTGGGTACAAACATTTTCTGACCTCTTGTTACATATGCTCAGATTGTCCTCCCAACAGAGTAGGTGAACTTGTTATTTCAGTATGCCCTCACCTAATCCAGAGGATACAATAAATGGAGATATAGGTCTTAAATATGAGGAGGGCAGGAGTCAATGGAATCCCAGGAAATTAAGTGGCTAATAACCTTGAATGCTTACTTATGTGTGACACTTGTTAAGCATGTTTCATATACTCATATCATGTAATTCTCTCATCAACTCTACACATCAGGTGCTGTCCTATATAATAAAGAGGTAATATGCAAATTAACCCTCACACCCTCACAAGATGGCTGCCGATGACCAGACTGGCAGGGGGATTAGTGAGGGATGACCAAACGACTGAACAAGCAGGCTGTGTGGGGTGACCAGGCCAGCAGGGGGGTTAGTGAGAGATGACCAAATGACTGAACAGGCAGGCTGAGTGGGGCGACCAGGCTAGCGGGGAGCAGGGGCAGTTAGGGGCAACCAGGACAGCAGAGAAGTTGGGAGCGACCAGGCCAGTAGGGGGGCATTTGGAGGCAATTAGGCAAGCAGGGAGGGGCTATGAGAGGCAACTAGGCCGGCAGTGGGGGAGGGAGAGTTGGGGGCTACCAGGATGGCAGAGAGGGGCAATTAGGAGCAACCAGGCCAGCAGGCAGGAGGCAGTTGGGGGTGACCTGGCTGGCAGTGGGGGGCAGTTAAGGGCGACAAGGCCAGCAGGGGAGGCAGTAAGAGGTGATCAGGCTGGCACGCAGAGGCAGTGAGGGGTGATCAGGCCAGTAGGGGGCAGGCAGTAAGGGGCGACCAGGCTGGCAGGCAGGTGGGTGATTAGGAGCCAGCGGTCCAGGATTGTGAGAGGGATGTCCAATGCCCCAAGGTGTCCCAGATTGGAGAGGGCGCAGGCTGGGCTGAGGGGACCCACCCTGCCCCTGCCCCCGCCCCCGTCATGAATTTTGTGCACCAGGCCTTTAGTTACATATAAAGAAATAGACACAGAGAGATTAAGTGACTTCCTAAAGGTCACACAAATACAGTGAAGATAATTTTGATACAAGTAACAGGGTACTTGACTGAAAGATTTTAGTTCTAGACTTTCTAAAAGTAAACTTTTTTTCAAAGTGTAACATACATACAGAAAAGTGCACACACCTCTTCAGTGGTATTGTTTGATGAATTATCTCCTCTGTAACTACCATCCAGGTCAAGAAATGGAATATTATCAACATCCCAAACACAAACCTCATTCATCTCCTCTGCAAAAGATGACAACCACCATCCTGATTTTTAACATTTAGGTTACTTTTGCCCATTTTTGAACCTTATCTAAATGTAATCATTATACACACACACACACACACACACACACACTATGTTTTTCTTTCCCTCAGCATTTTGATTGTAAGAGTATTTTATTGCATGTGTCAGTGATCTGTGTGCATTTTTATTACTGGAGAGCATTCCTACTGTAAGATCACACTACAGTTCATCATTTTCCTGTTGGATATTCGTGTTGTTTCTGGTTTGGAGTTACTATGACTGGTGATTGTGAACATTTTTATAAGCAAAAGCCATCATGTGCTTCAGACCTAGGGGAGACTTACATAGATATTGTTCTATGCATAAAACATTTCTTTTAAAAATTATTTTGTGTATTTGTATGTGTGTGTGTGTGTTTGAAAGAGAGCAAGAACTCCCACACATGTGTGTGATTATGGTGTGACCATGAAGCATACTTGATTCCTGAGCCATCATCTTATCCTCCCCTGCTCTCCTTGTGACTTGGGTCTATCAGTCTTGGTTCTACCTCTGGAGCCCAGTAGAGCAAGTGAGATATGTCTTCCACACAGCAGATGTCCCACGACAGTCATCCCATTAAATAGTCCTCCTCGCGATGCACATTTTATACGTGTGTGTAAAGAAGGGCGTGAGGCTGAGAGTTTCCAGGAACCTGCTGCAGAAAAAGGCTGCAGTCAGAGAACGTGGTCATAGGAGGGATGATAGCTCTGATGAACGGGACATGAATTCTGCCGCTGCAGCTCCAGACAGGAAGTGCGTTGGGAGGAGGAATATTGCTCTAATTTAATTATGACTTTCAGGGAGACAAATGGTGACTCTCTCCCACCAGCTTTGCTGGATGGAAGAATGCTACTGGGATGCCTCTCAGGCCTTTCACATGTACTGAGAGGAGGGGTGAGGGACTGTGTGTATCATGCAAGAGAGGTGCACCTCTACCCAAAAAGAGTGTGAACACCAGAGATTTGGGTCCAAAATCTGCTCAGTCCCGTAAATCACTTATTTCTGAACTTGATAGGTTAGAGTGATCACATGTCCTGGTGTGCCAGGGGTGTCCCCGTTTACATCTACCTTCCTGGTGCAGTGGTTAATAGCACCCCCTTTTTACTCCCAGAAATGTCCTGATTTGTATAGCAAATTACATGGTCACTCATTTAAACACAGTGTTTGAGCCTCTGCCGCTGGCATGCATTGTGACCTCAAAGTCACTCTACCTCCGTGAGCTTCATTTGCCACACCTGCCACACAAGGTTGTAGCAAGACTAAATGAGGCAATAGGTAGTAGGCCCTTAGCCCTGTCCTAGTTCAGAAAAATCACTTGGATCTTAAGGCCTTTAAAATGTTATCTTCGCTGTCGTTGCCATTGTAGCTGAAGTTTTCTTCAAACAATAAACCGTGAATGTCTGAGAAGCAGAGGCTGGGAAGCTATGTGTTTTCTCGCTTTTCTTCTTCTCAAATAAAAGGAATGATTAATTGTTTGGGCTTTCCTTCGGGTTTATACTCTAAATGCAGAAACTAATAGCATGTGAAATGTGAACTGACCGTCAGTTAAGCAGGACTGGATTTAAATGTCTCAGTCTTTGTTGTAGAAATCCTGAGATAGTAATTGGTGTTATGGAATGATTATGCAGTCTGGTTTATGCCTGTTGTCCTGGTATAATTATTAATAACATTGCCTTTCATTCTCAAACATGTCTCAGTTTTGACAATAAATTATATGGTTATCCTAAATATGTAGGGTCCGTGTAAGCCTATTTTGAGATTAAGAGTCTTAGACTAGAAATAAAACAGATAGTCATAAACAGGAGAATGGCTAGATAAATTGTGCTGTGTTCCTACAATGAATTACTATTATGTAGGAGTAAAAAAATGAATGAAATATAATTATTTGTGCAAACATGGATAAAAGTAAAAAAATAAATATTGAGTGAAAGAGCAAGTTGCAAAAGAATATCTATTGGTTCAGTGGATAGAGCATCGGCCTGCGGACTGAAAGGTCCCAGATTTGATTCCAGTCAAGGGCATGTACCTTGGTTGCGGGCCAGTAGTGGGTGTGCAGGAGGCAGCTGATCGATGTTTCTTTCTTATCGATGTTTCTAACTCTCTATCCCGCTCCCTTCCTCTCTGTAAAAAATCAGTAAAGTATATTTAAAAAAAGAATATCTACTATATAATTTCCGTCACACGGAGTTTAATAAAGAAAAATTAAATGATTTATTGTTTAGGATGCCTATATATTTAATGAAACTATAAAGGAAAAAAAAGGAATGATTAATTCAAAATTGAGATGGATGTTTGCCTGCTCTGGATGGGAGTTAGGGCAGGGCCAAGAATCACAGGGGGACATGCGGGGCTTCAAAAATACTGATTTTACTGTTTTTCTTAAAGTCTAGGATGGGTCCAAGGGTATTTCACTATTGTTCTTTTATTTAAAATGTACATACATGTTATGCACATTCTTTTGGTTCCTTGGAATCTTTCACACATACAAAGAAACATACACAACACAAGGCATATGCAGAATAAAATAAAAATAAAACAAGATGTCACACAATATCCGGTTTTGTACTTGGTCTGCATTGTTTGAGGGTGTTGTTCACTGTTGAGTGTCAAGGTAGAAGGTCGCTCGGCTTTCAGGATTTGAGCTGCGAGGATAGTGAGGCGATGTGATGTGTCTTTAAAACACTGGTTGTAACAGGGCAGCCATTGAGTCTTGTTTTTTTCCTGCCAGGGTTACTGCCACCGTCTTGCTGACACACTGGGATGCACTGAGCAGACATTTGTTAGTCCCTTAATGTATGTTATGTCTTTAATTCTTAAAAAAGGTGCTGTGAGATGGGGTCTGTTGTGTATTCCATGGTCATTGTCAGGAAATCTGCAGGCAGCAAGTATCTGCACTGGGAGCGGACCTTCTCTGCTGCCTCCAGCCTCACCTGGGACTGAGGAGGAGGCAAATGACCGACACTTTCAATTTATAAAAGCTTTCACCCCATCTGACTTTCGGGAGTGACATCGTTGTCTAGCTCTGCTTGTTGTCTCCCCCCCACCACCACCACCACCACCACACACACACCCATACCTCCTGCTAGTTGCCCCTCAAGTCCCTGTGACACTTAGTAGGGTGGCTGCTCCTGCTGTGCTTGGAGAGGCGAGTTTCCAGCTCCCATCCAGGGTAAGGAGGGAGTGATTGTTTCCCAGAGCAGAAATGTCTGTGCCTGGGTGCGCTGACCTGACCAGCTTGGACTTACTTCTTATGAATGGGCAGGAAGGGCCTGACCTGAACACTCCTGGGTGAAATTGGAGCATTTCCTCAGTTGAATTCATAGGCTTAGTATGGTTCTTTTAAGAAAAAGTATATGTAATGAAGGACAAAGGGGGGCTGGGGATTGCAGATGAAAGTCATTGGATCCCAGTAAGAGGCCCGCTGCAGTCCAGAGAGGCCAGCTGTGGAATGAAAGAGTCGGATCCCAGATTTGAGTCCTTGCTTTGCCTCTTACTAGCTGTGACCTTTGGCAGGTACATTGCCTCGCCTCTCTGAGGTCCGGCAGTTAGAGATGATATCACTGTGTCAGACTATTTGTTGTTTGCCCCAAAGCTTTCCTTCCTTGATAACTAAACCCAGGAAGGAGGGGCCTTTCCCCTGGCCTTTGGGGCAGGCACGAGAGTGCCTTCTGGGCCATGGGATACACGGAAGTTGGCTGGCAGGTTTTCCTCCTGGGGGGCAGGGGGGCGGGTGGTGGTGGAGGAGAACCTCTGCCCTGTTACTTCTTGCCTCCTGCTTTGAATGCAGCTGTGCCAGGCTGCGATGCCTTGGAACCACAGCAGCCACGCCATGGCTACGAGGGGAAAGCAGGAGAATCAGGGAAATGCCAACCACATGACCTTCCATCAGTGAGCCCCTAGGCATCCATGGCACTGTCTATATTCAGGGTTCTTATTATTCAAGGGATATAGACCCCTATTATGTAAGCTACTGCTGGCCTTGTTTTCTGTTCATTGCAATCCAAAATGACTTTCAAGTATGGCTTTAATTGGGTTCTTGTGAGAGTGAAAGGGAAGCTATTTTTTAACATGTTTGGAACAGGGTGGGTACATAATGGAAGTTGCTGTCGTCATCCCCGCCATCACCCCCACGGTATCTCCATGGACTGGCCAGGCTTTGGGCAGAAGAGAAGCAATGCTGAAGGATTTTGTCTCTTCCCTTCCTCGATACACCCTGCCTTTTATAAGAAGTTGACAAGGCCTGGTGGGCTGCCCGATGTCAGGGAATGAATAGAGATGTAAAAGAGGAGCAGGGAAAAGAGGAAGGAACTATCAAGAAACCAAGCGAACAAATAGGCTCATGGTTGAATTTATTACTTTCACATTTTATTTACCTGAAATGGAGTCCTCCTGGGTCCCTGATCAAACTAAGGTGGTTTTTTATGCAAATGAATTTATTTTTATAGGTTTATTAACATCTATGGCTTAAAAACACTGTCATACCCTTAAACCTCTAATGGCAATTTCCTTAAACAGGTGCAAAGAGAATAGGACTTTTTTTTACACAATAAACATTTCTGGTAGAGGATTGTAATAAGGAGACAGGGTCTTTCTTTTCAGCTCTCAATTACTTTTCGGTCCAGTTGCTGTCATTAAACTACGCTGTATTTAATGTGCTAGGAGTTGGAGAACTGAGTGCGTTAGCATCAAAGCATGAACGCCAGTGCTTTGCATAATCACTGCTGGACTCATTCCTCCGATTTGGCATCTGTCACTCTCACCCTCCAGGATCTTAGTTTGGGATTCTACCCAAGCAAAGTTCTGGTTACTGGTATTAATCCTTTCCAAACCCTGGTGTGGATTGTCTAGTCACCCACAGTTACTTTTCCTTTGTGGCACATTTATGCTTGAAGCGGAGTCCCTGTGATGATTCCAAATCTGTCCAGATAATAAGAGAGCCTGCTGATGTCACTGACAAGTGGACACTTCCAAGTGTCCTTGTGGGAAGGGGGGAAAGCCCAGAAGTTCTTACTCAATTACAGTAAAATGGAGAAACTGAGGCCCTGACTTGTGAAGAGGGAAAGTCTTTGGTCTCCAGCAGAGCTTGCTGTGTCCAGGAGAGTGGCAGAACTGGCATGAGAAGGAGGCGCCCTGGCCAGTGTGGCTCAGTTGACCGGGCATTGTCCTGTGCACATGGAAGGGTTGCCAGCCGGATTCTTGGTCAGGACACACTCCTCCAATTTCCAGCTTGATCTCTGGTTGGGTGCATGCAGGAGGCAAATGATCGATGTTTCTCTCTCTGTCTCTCTCTCTCACTTTTCCTCCCCCTCTCCCCGTCTCCTTCCTTCTCCCTCTCCCCCTCCCCCTCCCTCTCCTCTCTCACTTTCTAAAACTCAATAAATATTTTAAAAAGAATAAAATGATGGAAAGAATTGGGCGAGGTGGTGAATGAGGCTGCAGTGTTGGATCCATGGGCCAAAACTGAAATAAGGAGCAGCAAAACCAGGGATGTTGTTAAAAGTACTTGTCAACTGGAACAAAACAAGTTGCTCCCCCATAGCTGCCTGGGCCACGGTACTGGGCAGCGCCCTGGCGTTGCTGCTGAGCCAGCATGAGTTCATGGAGGAGGTCTGGGTGCCCGAGAAGTCAGTTGACAGGGGGACACGGAAGAGGCTTGAAGTACAAGAAAACTTAAAAACACAAGAAACTGGCATCACCATACTGCAGCGTGCAAGCAGAAAATCAACTCTGAGTAAAGACTTTGTGTTGCCCAAAGTCAGGCTGTACAGGAAAAGGGCAGACAGGGTGCAGGCCTCGCCTAGTATCTGGTACATAGTAGGTGCTTGATGAGTACTTATTGAATTAATAAATGAAGGTGCCACCGAAGGAGGTATCAGAAATCGTCCCTGTGTGCTAAAAGAATTAATTTTCATAGGAACCTTCTTGTGTTTTGCTGGATTTGGCATTGTATCTTATATGATTTTCAAAACACGCAACAATGGCATGTAGAGAAAAGAAAAACCAGGATGTCCCTGTGGAGAGAAAGGAATAATTTTTCCTTTAAATAAAAGCAGAGAAAGCTATCGAATCTCCTAGTATTTTCCCCTTTGCACTCTGTCTTGTGAAATAATTTTTGCAGGATAAAAATCGATAGTCTTTATAAAGGTAGCTAGTTCAGTGTTTTAAAGGGCATATATCAGATGGTTTGAGAGATCTGTGATGGGGAATTACAATCGAATGTACTTTTTATTTATGAATATTTTACTTATATTTTTTAGATCCCTGTGAGTTTATATAACCATAGGCTCTATATCAGGATAAAGCATGATGTTTGCATTTTAAGGCAAAATTTCTCCTTGAGGAGATCACGAAGGTGTCGGCTGGGATGGCAGAGTCAAGCAGTATCTGTTCTATAATAAATACAATTTTTATTGTGGCTTTTGAATACCAAACTAACCCAGTAAAGTCATAAGAACTTGGAGCAGTGGCTAGTTCTGACGAGCTCACTCAGGAGGAGCTAGAACTCTGTGGTGTTCTTGGTGGAATATAGAAGATGCTGGGAAATTTGTTTATTTCACTTACTGTGTTCCTCCCTATAAATATTTGAAGTGATTTTCAACAGATATTAATAATGAAGCTGGTAGAGTGGATCTAGAAATTGAAAATCAGAACCAAGTAAACGAAGAGAAAGCCAAAATACTATCTGTAAGTATTAAAATAGGCCTTTTGATTGATTTTACGTGGAGCTTCCTGGCAGCCATGGCAAAAAGGAAAAATGATAAGTACATCACTGACACTTTTGGAAAGGAGAGCACACATCAGTTTTTCAAAAGAGACAAACCTTTTCTAAGAGATTGCAATTTTAGTTATTTTTATTGTTATTCTGTAGCTGATTATTTAATTTTGATCATTCATCAGTTTGCTTACTTCTTTCCCCTGTTTTTTCTTTAACTGTTATAGTTACTCCTTTGCTTCATGGTCTCCACCCAGTTTTGTAGCTGATTACAGTTCTGGTTAAAGTCATAGATGATATGTCATTTTAGCTAAGCTTGTCATTTTTATTCTCCAAGCCACAGAATTATTTATATTTTTTAAAGCCCTGTGAGTTTATATAAAGTCCACCTAACTTTTGGCTATGGATTAAAGCCCCTAGTAAGTTGGTCAATTTTTAATACTTAAGTTTATGTCCTCATTTATGTATACTTAACGTATATCTAATTATAGTCATTAAAAATTTCTGCTCACTTCATAGGATTCAGTTTTTGCTTGTGCATGGTATTCATTTTAATGGCTATATACAATATAGAATTTTGCATAGTGATTCAGTTCTACTATACAGTTCAGTATCTGTTGATTTTTCTCACTGAATATTCTCCAAAATGTATTTGTTTCATTGTTGTAGAAAATGCAAGAAATGGGTTTACTGTTCCAAAGAATATACCCATCTTTACTTACCATTATATTACTTTCTAAAAGCACCAATGAACTTCCTTTCATATTCTCATCCACAAAGGAGATGAAAAGAGCTGTTGATGAACTGGTTATCCCCATGCCATTAATCACGGCCTTTGCATCTCCTTGTGGCTCACCTTGTACCAGTTCTCCCCATCTTCTTGTCAACCTTTGCAGCTAGAGTTCTGCAAACTTCTCACACTTAGCGCTGAGTGATGATGTCAGTGTGCTCCCCTTTTGAAATACCCATTTATTATATTTTGAATAGCAGAGTCAGTGTTGTGGCAGTGACATTTATTCTTCTTTTTTTTTTCTTTTTCGGAACCCACAGTTTTTGTTGTGTACACAGTTATCCAGAATAAAGACTTCCTTTCCCAGCCTCCTGTGCAACCAGAGGAGGCCAGGTGACTAGTTTTTGCTGGTAGAATGTTGTTTGGTAGCTTCCAGGGTCCTTTGGACAAAAACTGGTGTGTGCCCTTTGCCCTTTCGTGTTTATTTCTTCCCCCACCTTCTGCGTGGAGCACAGCTATGCTGACCAGAGCTCTCACCACCACATTGGTCCTGAGGACAAGGCCCATACTCAGAGGATGTAGGACAGTGATGTAGAAGGCTTTTGGCTCTGTGAGGACTTTGTTGGCCAGAACTGTCATACATGGCCCTGTGCTGCCTGCATCTGACTTCCACATACCAAAGAAATGCATTTTTATTTTGTTTAAATCATTATTTTGGGTCTCTGTCACTCGCAGCTGAATGTAACCCTAACTGATGACATATGTGCTCATATAGAAGAGGCTACATCAGCAGTTTAAGTGTCTCAGACCTTATCATTTGTTAGACATGCAAACTTCGTGGTTGGGCTGAATGATGAGACCAGAGTAAAAGCAAACTGCAAGGATCAAAAGCTTTTCTTAATTATTTTCTTTCTTTCTTTCTTTCTTTCTTTCTTTCTTTCTTTCTTTCTTTCTTTCTTTCTTTCTTTCTTATTTTCTTTCTGATAAAAAATCATCTCGGTGGTAATTGCTAATGTTTCTTGAGCTCCTCTAATGTGCTTATTTAATACCCTATGAGGAGGTACAGTTGCTGTCCCCATTTTACAGATAAGAAAATTGAGACTAGAAAAAGATTAATTAACTTGCAGAGTCACTTACCTAACAAGTGTAGTGGGACTGTCACCTGGATCTTCGTGACTCTGGAGCCCAATGTCTTATGCAGGTTACTTCTACACAGGTTACTTCTACGAACCCTCAGTCTCCACTTCTCCAGCAAGCCTTCTTTGATTTCTCTCTGCCATTTCATAGTCCTGTTGCTTCCATAGCACCTTATATACCTTCTTCCACAGTGTGTATTGAGCATGCTGCTCATTGCCTCCCATGAGACACATCAACATCCTGGGAAAGGTCAGGCAGGTTTGGTCTCATTATTTTACCGCTAGAACCTAGCACGAAGCCTCACATATAGATATAAATATTTACTGAGTTATTAAATAAACTCGTGTGAGTGTCCAAAACACATTTCTGTTGTTTTATAAAAGTTCTCTTTGGCATAGATTATCCTAATTAATCCCTCTTTTAGAATTGTTTCTTACTCTGGTATAGTCTTGTCTCAGTAAAGTGTGTCTGTAATTTTCGATGGTTCGATTTGGTAGATAATTCAGATTTTCGTCACATGTGGCATTTCCTCTTCGTGCTCAGCAAGCCAGCTCTGCTGCTGACGAGGGCACAGCGTGACTGTACTTGCAGGCTGCTCACCTGCAGCGATCTCCCGTGCAGGCAGGAAAAATGAGCGCTCAGCGAACAGGCATGGGCGTGAATTCATCCAGAAAAGTGTCTCTCGATCCCACATCGCACAATCCTATTCTTCTGTGTTCAACGGGCAAATAAGAGATTCTGGCTTTTCCTAGTGTTGAAAAGACGTGTGATTGTGTCTGAGGAGGGGGGAAGCCGGAGCTTCCCTGGGTATAGTCAGACTCTGAGTGCCGTGTCCCTCGTTCATGGGATTGAAAATACTTTCCCAACCTGACAATTCCTCTCGGAGAGGCTCCTTCTTTGAACCGCCAGAATTCAGCTGGCACCACACGTAGTCCAGGTCCTCTTCAAATATGGGGATCAACAAAAGGAATTTATTTCACATTTTCTGACTCATTTAACTTAGAAAGCTGCTTGTTCTTGGATTGTTCAACATTTTCACTTTTCGTGTTTTTGGCCCATCTTACCTTTTGGTGTAGAAGTTGGCAGGAAAGAGCAAGGTAATGAACCTGAAACCCCCAAACAGGAAACTAACCGCTGCCCTCATCTCTTTTTTTTATGGTTAACTAGCTTTACTATGCTAAAGTCAGTATTTAAAGCAGTATTTTCAAGTAAAAGCTAATTTAAAGTGTGCAGTTCGGTAGCATTAAGTCCATTGACATTGTTGTGCCCCCATCACCACCATCTTTCTACAGAACTTTGTGGATCTTCCAAAACTGAAACTCTGTTCCTCTTAAACAATAACTCCCCCTCTCCCTCACGCAGCCCCTGGCGATCACCATTCTTCTTTCTGTCTCTACAGTAGGTACTTTATATAAGTGGAATCATACAGCATTTATCTTTTTGTGGCTGCCTCATCTCATCTAGGGTCATGTCCTCAGATCCCATCCGTGTGTCAGAATCTCCTTCCTTTTGAAGGCTGGGTAGTATTCTAGTGTATGTACATACCTAATTTTATTTATATATTCATTAGATAATGGACACTTTGGCTATTGTGAACATGAATGTACAAATATGCCCTCATCTTAATTTTATCTCCCCTATACTATGCATAGCAAGAAGAATTTAAAAATCTTTTAGCATCATCAAAATTAAAAACTGTGCTTCAAAGGACACTATAAAGACAGTGAAAAGACAACTCATACAATAGGAGAAAATATTTGCAATTCATATAAGTATCTTGTATCCAGAATATATAAAGAACTCTTACAACTCAACAACAACAACAACAAAACCCCCCGAGTAAGCTGATTAAAAACGAACAAAAGTCTTAAATGGAAATTTCTTTAAAGAAAATATACAATGGCCAATAAGTACTTGAAAAAAAAATGCTCAACATTATCAGTATCATGAACATGCAAATAAAAATGACATGCTATTACACTTCACATCAACTAAGGTGACTGTAATAAAAAAAAAAAAGAGTCTATAATAGACTAGAGGCCTGCTGCATGAAATTTGTGCTCGGGTACAGTCCCTAGCCTGGCCTGCGATCAGGGCCATCTTCTCCGGTTGCCTATAGCCAGTCCCGCCCTCCCCCCCGCCCCCCACCACCCATCCCCGGTTCCCTGTTCACCATCAGGTGATTGGAGCCTGCTGGCCAGGGGAGGAACCGAGAGGTCAGCTATTCCACCTGCTCTCCGGCCCCACCACCCACCCCAGTTCCCCATTTACTATTGGGTGATTGGAACCTGATAGCTGGGGGAAGGGACTAAGAGGTGGTCAAAACACCTCATAGTGACTGGTTGAGCGGGTGTTCTGGTTGTTCCACCATTAGGGTCAATTTGCATAACCCTTTTATTATACAGGATAGAGGCCTGGTGCACAGATGGGGGCCAGCCAGGCTGCCCTGATGGAGGCCCTGGATCAGGGTGGGGTCCCCGCTGGAGGGTGGGGTGAGGGGCTGTGGGGGGTTTGCAGGCTGGCCACACCCCCGTTCAGGGTGGGGGTCCTTGCTGGGGGGCAGGGCCTGGGCGAGGGCCCAGGCACAGTTTGCCAGCTGGTTCCACCCCCAACTGGGGTGGGGGGGTCCTCATTTGGGGGCTGCAGTCATTCTGGTCTCTGGTTGTTCTGCCATTTCAGTTGCTGGGCTTTCATTATATAGGATATTGGCAAAGATGTGGAAAAAATGGAACTCTCATATACTGCTGGTGGGAATGCAAAATGGTACAGCCACTTTGGAATATAATTTGGCACTTTCTCAATATGCTAAATATAGTTACCTTATGGCCCAGCAATTCCATTCCTAGGTATATAGGCAAAAGAAATGAAATATGTCTACACAGAACTTGTACACAAATGTTTTTGGCAGCATTATTCATAATAGCTAAAGAATGGAAACAACTCAGGTACTTTCAACTGATAAATGGATAAACAAAAGGTGGGTTATTCATACAATAGAATATTATTTTGCAATAAAAAGAATAGAATACTGATACTTTCTATAACATGGATGAACCTCAAAAACATCACGGTAACATCATGAAAAAAGCCAGTCAGAAAGACCATACATTGAATAACTCCATTTATATAAAATGTCCAGAATAGGCAAATCTATAGAAACGGAATGTTGATTAGTAGTTACCTATGGTAGAGGTATGGGGCAAGTGGCAGGGGAGAATGGAGAATCTTGGGATGACGAAAATGTTCTAAAATTAGACTATGGTGATGATTGAAACATACTAAATACACGAATACCCACCAAGTTATATATTTTAAATGTGTAAACTTTGTGGTACGTAAGCAGTATCTCAATAAAGCTGTTTTTAAAAACTTTAGCAGCAATATCACAGCATTCCATAAGATGAGGATGTCATATCTTGAAAGTGGTCTTTTTTTTTATTTAACCCTCCATAAAGTAAAATTCTATGCCTCTTTTGGAGAAGAAATTAGGGAATTCGTCACTGAAAATATAAAGAAAATGAAAATATTTTGTATCTAAGGTTGTAAGAAATAAGACAGATTTTGGCAATATTTATTCATTCTCTAAAAATGTAGCATGTTTTTTCTTTAACAAATGAGGACAAAATTAATGACACTGAGTTTTGTGTCTCGGGACTTTCCCAAACCTTAAAGATAGTTTTGGTCTGCCTTTCCCATGGCATGTTAAGACTTTCTGTCTCCGATCTGTAAGCCAGGTAAGCACTGTGTCTGGACTTCCCAACTAAGGTTCTCTCATTTTTGCACATTCTCTTCTTCCTCAGTTGGTGTTTAGTCCCTGCCCCTCAACTAACTTGTGATGAAACAATAGCCCCTCTTCCCTCTGCCTAGTAAGTCAGTTTTAGGCTTACTAGTAGGAGCGGTTAAAGCTAATTGAGGGAGATTTACCTATTAATCATTTTACCTGTTAAATTAATTTAAATGAAAAGGTTTTACCTATTAAATAAATTTAAATGGGGAGTTTTCTGTAGATTTTATTTATCCCCACCATTCCTGGCTTGGGTTGCCCTATGGCCAGACACTGACTGGACTCTCCGTTAGCTGTAAGCTCCCATTGCCTTTATGGCCCCTCTCACAAAGGGGCTCACCCTGGGGTTCTAGCTCATTTTCTTTCAGATTATGGAATCCTGGGGGACCCAGGACAGCTTTAAACTCTTCATAGTGCTTTTGGATGCATAGGAGCTTAGTAATCATTTCTTGAATGAATAATTGTGGGCTGATAGAACTTAAGGACGTGGGCCCTGGCTGGTGTGGCTCAGTGGTTGAGCATCAACCCGTGAATCACGAGGTCACTAGTCAGGGTACATGCATGGCTTAGGGGCTCAATCTCCAGTATGGGGTATGCAGGAGGCAGCTGATTGATGATGTTTCTCTCTCACTGATGTTTCTATCACTCTATCCCTCTCCCTTCCTCCCTTCCTCTCTCTCTCTCTCTCTCTCTCTCTCTCTCTCTCTCTCTCTCTCTCTCTAAAAAAAAAAAAAAAAAAAAATAAGAAAAACAAGAACTTAAGTATGTGAGCTACAGAAAAGCAATTTCTACATGTTTTATTAAAGTTTGCTAAAAGAATTTTAGACAACCAACTGTGAGACATGCATACTGTTTACTGTTTGACCATGACATAGGCCTACAAGCATGCTAACATGGCATTTAAAGTACATGATTTAAACCACAAGAG
>PVJC01003644.1:0-68903 GCA_004026665.1 Murina feae
CACGCTCAAAAAAGAGAACAACATGCAGGCAGGGCAAGAGTCTGAGAGATCAACATCGAGGGGGTGCCTGCTCCAAGCCTCCACGGTGTGCCTGGGGGCAGGCCCCCAGCAGGTAGACACACACAGGAGGACTGCTCCGAGCCTCAGATGCGGCTGGGGGCAGGTCCCCAGTGGCCACACACACACACACACACACACACACACAGAGAAGGCGCCTGGCAGACTGGGGCCATCATAGGACATCCACTGAGGGGTCCCAGACTGTGAGAGGGCACAGGCCGGGCTGAGGGACTCCCTTCACCCCGAGTGCACAAATTTTTGTGCACCGGGCCCCTAGTCTAATATAATAAAAGAGTAATATGCAAATTGACCATTACCCGAGATACCCAAGCCACGCCCACCAGCCAAGCCATGCCTCCAAACCAACCAGAGTGGCTGTATGCAAATTAGCCCAGCCAAGATGGAGGCTGGCAGGGCGGCTCTGCACTGGGAGCCTCTGTGGCTGGCATAGCTGTGCCAGGTGTGTCAGCTCAGTGGGGTGCGTCCGGCCTGGGGCCTCCTCAGGGCATCCAGGTGCGCCCGTCCTGGGTCCACTGCCTGGCTCTGCCCCCTGGGGGCCTCCTCAGGGTGTTCAGGAGCAGCTGTCCTGGGTCCGCTGCCTGGCTCTGCCCCGGGGGCCTCCTTGGGGGCATGCGGGAGCACCCTTCCAGGGTCCGCTACCTTCATCTGCCCCCCAGGGGCCTCCACTGATCGTGCGGGAGCGTCTGCTGCACAGTGCAGAGAATCCAAAGCCAGTCCGCTGCCTGGCTCCACCCCAGGTGTGTTTGCTCAGCAGCAGGGCCCCACCGAGGGATCCTGCACCAGTGTCCGCCCCTGGCTGCCACCCAGCTCTGCACCAAGTGTGTCCCCTCAGCAGTGGGGGCCCACCAGGCGTGTGCGATCGTGGGCTCTCTGGTGGGAAACGTCCAGGCCTGCACTCACCAGCCCTCCCACCCCCCAGTGCACGGACCCTGAAGGGGCTGTGGGCAGCCTGAAAATGGCCCTCAGCCCCTCACCCAGGCTGGCCAGGCATGCCAGCAGGTGGACATCTCCCTCCCCCCAGAGGTGTCCCAGACTGCAAGAGGGCACAGGCCGGGCTGAGGGACCCTCCACCCCCCAAGTGCACAGATTTTTGTGCACTGGGCCCCTAGTATATAATAAAGAGGGAATATGCAAATTGACCATCACTCCAGTCAATTTGCACCCACAGCTGAGGCTAAGTTCCCATAACGAGCCTTAAGGAGCAATCAGCAGGGACCTGAGGCTGCGTGCCCACCCACCTCCTGCATGGGGCTTGACAGGGAACCTCAGGTTGTGCCTTCCACCCGCAGGGCTTGGCAGGAGACCTCAGGCTGCTCCCCCTGCCCTGGCACCAGGCCAGAGGAACTCAGGCTGCACCCACTTCCCTAGTGCCAGGCTGGGGGACCTCAGGCCATGCCTCCTGTGCTGGCCCCAGGCCAGGGGACCTGAGGCTGTGTCCCCCACCCAGCAGGACTTGACGGGGTCCCTCAAGGTGTGCCCTCCGCCCTGGTGCTGGGCCAGGGGACCTCAGGCCATGCCCTCCACCCCAGAACCAGGCCAGGGGACCTCAGGCCATGCTCCCAACCCCAGCACCAGGCCAGGGGACCTCAGGCTGTGCCCCCTGCCCAGGTGCCAGGCTGGGGGATCACAGCCCACTCCCTCTGCCCAGCAGGGCTTGATGGGGACCTCAGGCCGTGCCCCCCTGCCCTGGCACCCAGGGGACCTGAGGTTGCACCCCCCCCCCACCTGACAGGGCTTGACAGGGTGGGACTGGCCAGGTCTGGATCTAGCCCAATGAAGGGTGGCCGTCCAGGTTTGAGTCTCGAGTGATTTTGAGGTGCACGTGGGTGGTTGAAGACTTGACTCTGGATTCCATGGTGCACCCCAGACTCTGACAGGAGGAAGATTTTCATATACATTTTACTAATTTTCTTTAATCTCTGGCACTTCTATTATAGAGAAAGGGCAAATAGCAATATTAAAATATTTCCTCTAATTCCCTTTTAATGTGCATGAATTTCGTGCACTGGGATACTAGTGTATGTGTGTGTATCTATATATATCTCTATATCTATATCTATATCTATCTATCTATCTATCTATCTATCTATCTAATCTTGTTAAGTTAAAGATTCACATGGCTGATAAGTAGCAGAGAAGGAATTTCAAGCCAGATCTGGCTGCCTCCCTGGGAATGCTCACCATATCACACATGTCCATAATAGCCACGGGGGACCTTGCCAATATCCCTGCTTAGCCTATTAGCAAGACCAGTGGGTTCCCAGATTGGCAGGGATTCATTAATTAGAATCATACTCTACTCTCTAGAGCTGTCTAAATGTTCTCCTGTGTCCAGGGCCGGTCTTATTTTGGCAATCTCTGGTGCTTCACGTCCACATCAGGGAGAGAGACGGGATGGTGCCCGTGTCCAGAGGACAGACATTGTTGATGTTACAATGATGATAATAACAGCTGATATTTATGAAGCACCAAAGATATGTTGTGCATTGTGCCAAGCACGTCACGTGAAGCCTCAGCCCCCATTTCATTCTCAAAGCAAGTTTACAAAGTAGGTGCTAGTATCATCTCCATTTTACAGAGCACGAACTGAAATAATTTACCTCAGCTCTACAGCTGGAGAGTAACTTGCTTAAGATCACACAGCTAGAAAGTGGCAAAGCTGGATTGGAACCCAAGCCCTAAGGTAGCGCTGTGCATTAATATTGCCCAAGAAACAGGGGTAGTCTCTCTATCCTAGTGCGTTAGGTTTGCTGTGGCTGCTTGTCATTCCTTCTCCTCCTCTCTGTCCTCCAGTAAAGCTGATGATGAGTGTCTGTAGTCAGGACTGGGCCTGGGCTGCTGGGGTCAGTAAAATGAGAAACCAAAGTCGATGTGAGGGCCTTGCCTTTGGATCAGAGGATGGCTTCTAGGGTCCCCAGTGGGAGTGCCTGGGCCCCTCAGAACCCAGTGAATGGGTCGACTTGGGCTGCTCCTAACCTGTCACAGGATCCAGAACAGGGCCCTCCCTGACACCACATTCAGCCATCATTTCAGACGGTTTTTCCTTCTCCAGCCCCAGAGCTTCGTCTGTGCGGATGGCCCCTCTGTCATAAGCAACGCGTCTCCCCTCTTTCTTTCCAGACTGCTGTGCTGAGCAGTGCTTCTCCTGACCTCCATTCCCTTGCTTTCCGAGTGGGGGCATGGCATAGCAAATTCCCATGACTATATACGCTTTTATTTATTTTTGATTCTGAGTTACAACCCTTTCACAGGTATCTTGGAATCATAGCCTTACGTATGTGACTGTCTTAAGATGCTGTTGAGGAAAGTTAAGTAATAAAGAGGTGTGTGTGTGTGTGTGTGTGTGTGTGTATGAGTGTGTGTGTGTTTACAATATGAAAAGCTCTCAGCCATAAATTAAAAGAAACAGAGAGGAAATTAAATGCGATTTTGAAATTATTATTCTCCAAGAAAAAGGATGTGTAGATATTTTATAAGACCTAAATAGCTTGTATATCTTTCTCAAATGTTATTGAATTTGACATGCCAGAATGTATAATTGTGAAGGAGCCTGCAACCAGGGCCTGTGCCCTGACCAGGAATCGAACTGTGACCTCCTGGTTCATAGTTTGATGCTCAACCATTGAGCCACCGTGCCTGGACTTCATGTGGCTTTGTATAGTAATAGGTGAAGAACTCAGAAGCAATTTGGATGACTTTAAATCCTTATATGGACTAACATTACCTTGAAAAGATGTTTTAATTTACATATTTAAAAACAATGACAAAATGTATTCTGAGTCAATGTGTTAGAAACATAAATGTTATAATTATCTTTTTAATTAAAAAAAAAATTTAGGTAGAGGAAGAGAGACAGAAAAATTGGATTGGTTGACTCTCCCATGAGCCCTGACTGGGGATCAAACTTGCAATCTGGGTAGATGCCCTGACCAGGAATCGAACCCACCATCTTTTGGGCATACAGGATGCCGCTCCAACCAACTGAGCCAAACCGGCAGAGCTAGCATGGTCTTTACTTGCTTTTCCTTTATGAGCTACAGATATCGGCAAGACACATTTTATAGGACTAGGGTTTACAGCCTTTAACCTGGACTACAGGACTATCAGTCTGAAAGTTCCCCATGGTTAGACCTGATATTATTTCGTTTAACATCCTGCAGAAAACTATGAACTTCAGATTGATGGAAGGAAGATGATCTGCATTTTTAAAGAAGTAAAAGGAAACTCTTTGTGATACAAAAGTGCTTCTTGAGCTCCTGCCAATTTAAGAGCAGGAGAACAGCCATCGGAAATGACACTCAGCAGCTGAAGGCTGCTATTTGGCAAACTTTGATGAGTCTGTGGAGAGGTGAAGTCAATTTCACCTTTTGATGGCAGCAGTGGAAATGGGGCTCAGAGGTTATTGAGCTGTAAGGTATGTTCTGGTTCCATCCTCAAATCAAAGAATGGCAGCTGGTTTTGGAAACTGACTCACAACAGATTAAAAATTCTCCTTTGTCTAATAAGTCTAACTGTGATAGGGACATTACTTTTTCTTATGTTAAGATGGATGTTTAGATCCACCATGGCTGGCCTAATAGTTACACAGAACCTTAAAGCATTCTGCAAAAGAAGCACATTTGGAATCTAATCTAATAAAAAAGAAATATTCAAATTGACCCTCATTCCGTTACACCTAAGCCACACCCACCAGCCAAGCCATGCCCACCAGCCAATCAGAGTGACTGTATGCAAATTAACCCAGCCAAGATGGTGCCTGGTAGCCATGGAGCTAGAGCAAACAGAAGACTTCCATTGCACCAGCAATGGAGGAAACTGCCTGCCTAGGTCGGCTGTAGCCTCTGCTCAAGGCAACAATGTTTCAATTATAGAAGCCATGAAGCTGAAGCAAATAGGAGAGGCTTCATTTCATCAGCAATGGAGGAAACTGCCTGCCCAGGCCGGCTGTAGCCTCCACTCAAGGCAACAATGTTTCAATTATAGAAGATAAACCCCAGAAACCTGATTCCAGCCAGCCTCGCTGGGATGTTGGATCAAAGGGAGCTGTGGCCAGCCTGCAAACAGCCATCAGCCCCTTACCCAGACTGGCCAGGCACCCCGGGGTGGGGGGGACACCCACCTTTAAGGGGCTGTGGCTAGCCTGTAAACAGCCAGCAGCCTCTCACCTAGGCTGTTCAGGCACCCCAGGGGTGGGGACACCCATCTTGAAGGGGCTGTGGCCAGCCTGCAAACAGCCATCAGCCCCTCACCCAGGCTGGCCAGGCACCTCAGCAGGACCCCACCCTGAAGGGGATGTGGCCAGCCTGCAAACAGCCATCAGCCCCTCACCCAGGTTGGCCAGGTGCCCCAGGGGGAACCCCACCCTGATCCAGGACACCCTTCAGGGCAAACCAGCTGGCCCCCTATCCTGTATTATCCTGTATAATAAAAGGGTAATATGCAAATTGACCCTAACAGCAGAATGACTGGGAATGACTGGTCACTATGACACACACTGACCACCGGGGGCAGATGCACAATGCAGGATCTGCCTTTGGTGGTCAGGGTACTCCCATGGAGGGAGCTCTGCTCAGCCACAAGCCAGAAGGCTGCCAATACAGCAGTGGTTGTGGGAGCCTCTCCTGCCTTCTCAGCAGTGTTAAGGGTGCTCGACTGCAGCTTAGACCTGCTCCTCGCTGGCAAGTGGACATCCTCTGAGGGCTCTTGGGCTGCCAGAGGGATGTCTGACTGCCAGCTTAGGCCCAATGACCTGGGGAATGGGCTTAAGCCAGCAGGTGGACATCCCTCGAGGGGTCCCAGGCTGCGAGAGGGCATAGGCCAGGCAGAGGGACCCCCCACCAAGTGCACAAATTTTTGTGCACTGGGCCTCTAGTAATTAGTAGGCTTTCAAGTTTTGATGAGCTTTTGTTCCATTTCGCTGCGTTCTTCGAGAAATAACAAGTTGTATATTTCTGTTTATAACACAGTGGCAGCCTGAGAATGCCGTTGAGGTGTTCAGGAAAGCTTAATATTGTGTTTGAACTTAGCAACCTTATCGCAGGGGCTTTAAATAGGTCCTAAAACTATTTAGTAAACTATTTTGGGAAAAAAATTCTTTTATCTCAATTTCTTTGTATTTTTTTAGCTCCAAAATTTCATATAGCACCAGATGCTTAATACTTATTGAGTTAATAATTCATTAAAAGGCCAATGACTGATACTATCAACATAGAATGCAATCATTCATTCATCCATCCATTCAATTAGTAATTATTGTGTGAAACGCTGGCTGAGTCCTCAAGATGCAGAAATGAGCAACACAGTGTCTTTGCTGGTGTGGAGTTTACAGGCAGATAAATGAAATCTCCTCTCTTTGTGGAAAACACGTCCCATTGAGTCTACTGGCGCTAATTTTGGAAATAAAATCTCCATTTATAAGATAAACTCTTTGGCTGATTTCAAGCTGTGCTGTATTTTTAAATTGCCAAACATGGGGAGGCAATAGCCACATACTGCTATTTATTTCACTTGATTTAGTGGAGCTTTTTGGAAAATTAACAGATGGTTATAAAACGTTATGAATGTGCTTAATGATACATCATATCTGAAATGAGCTCTCCTTTGCTGCCCTCTAAGACTTACCTGTAAATACACAAAATCAAAGCCACAGGTCTTGTCCTTAGGAGGAAATGCAAATATTCTTGAATTCTTCTTTGGCTTCTCCCAGTGTCTTTTCCTTGGTTATAGAAACTCTATGTGGAAGGGCTCCTTGCCCTGATGAAGCTTGGTGGCCCCACATTGGTTAGCATGGTCCTTGGCACACATAGAGAATCACCTCGCATACATCACATTTGCATTTCCCATATGCTTTGCACTGTGCTAGGCATTGTACATGCCTTATTACATTGAATTCTTACAACAGCTTTGAGTCACTGCCCCATTTTCAGATAAGTAAACTGATCCCAGAGGAGTAACTCAGCCAAGATCACAAAGCTGGAACAAGGGAGAAAGACGTATATTCCAGAGATGATGCTCCCAAACAAGGAGGTTAGATATTTGTTGAGGAAAACCCCATCTTTACAGGCCTAGAACCTGTGGGGTTCAGGAGGACAGGTAAGGCACCTAAAAGAAGAATAAATAAATGTCTTTCTGCTGCACAAATGGCACAGCTCTGACCCTCATTCTTGTTGGAGGAGAAAGACTCAGGGAAGGCTCCTCTCACTCACCTGTTGGACTTACTCCAGCATTTTCCAAAAAGGCACTTCAGCGATCTGGTGTGGCCCAGTGGTTGAGTGTCAACCCATAAACCAGGAGGTTATGGTTCTGTTCCCAGTCAGGGCACATGCCCAGGGTTGTGGGCTCTATTCCCAGCAGGGGGAGAGCACGAGGCAGCTGGTCAGGAATTCTCTCTCATCACGGATGTTTCTATCCCTCTCTCTGAAATCAATAAAAACAAAACACAAAAAGGCATGTTAGTGCTGTTTTCTTTCTCCTTTCCTTCACTATAGCTCCAACAAATCCAGGCAGGTTAAAACTCAATTCACTAAATATTGAAATCAGGAATGTCTTTGAAAGAAAAGAGATACATTAATCATTGCTATTACAAGCCTATTGAAATAATTACAGAAATAACAATATAAATTGTTCATATTGGGTAACTAACATAGCTACCTTGAAAAGTTACAAGATGGAATAATAATAAGTAAACATATACATACACATGCATATACATACATATATACATATACATATACATATACATATACATATACATATACATATACATATACATATACATATACATATACATATACATATACATACCTCGGTGCATGAAAATTCATTATTCATGCATTGGAGGGAGGGCATCCCTCAGTCCGGCCTGCTCACAGTCTGGGAGCCCTCAGGGGCAGGATGTGACCTAGCCATTAGGGGAAGGTGACGCCCCATCACACCTCTGCTGCTGCCACTGCTGGCAGGCAGCTGAAGCCTTGGCTGGCCCTGGGTGGCTGGGTGGCTGAGGATGGGTCTGGCCCCACTGCGGGCCTGCCACCCCCAGCAGGGCTGAGGGGACTGGGCGCCACCATCTGTGTGACAGTGTGATGGGCAATGTGCATATTCTATCTTTATTAGATAGGATACACACAATATATGGTATATATGGTATACATTCCTATATTCCTATGTCCCTCTCCAAACTTTGAGCTGACTTTTTTATTTGTAGTGCTTTGTGCAAAACACAAGTATTTAGGTCCTTGGGCTGCAAAGATGCAATGTTACCTAGGATTTTCTTCGAGAGAGTTTTATAATAGAACGAAAACATAACAGACCTTAAAAGCAGTATCTCCTGATTTCAATAAGCTGAATGTGTGAGAGGCACAATAATGTCTTCATTTGCTAGAAAGATGGGTTCAACTATAACGCCATAACAAGTTCTGAATTTGGCTATAAAGATAGATACGCCTCTTACAGTGGTGTCAGACCTCTAGACACATTCAGTACCTGCATGTGTGGCCGAACTATTGGACTAAAGGAAATTATGAGGAGTTTTAACTTGATGGGTGGGGCAGTGGGTGTGTGTGTGTGTGGTATAGCAGCTTCCGGTTCTTAGAGGTGATACCTCATAACCCTTCTGCCCCAGAGATCCCTTAGAGCGAGAATACTGATCTGACCCAAGGACCAGTTTGCCTGCAAATAGAGACGACCTACTAATTCCTGTTGGAAGTGCCAAAGACTGCATATAGGGAAGTGCAGCTTCGTGTGGGAACGTAAGAAGCTCTGCGGACAGACAACTTTACGTATGGGTCCTGGGCACTCACTACTGTTACTTTAAAAATGGCCACTTGTGCTTTCCTGCCTAGAGAAATAGCAATCCTCTGCGGAGGGCAGTGGGGGCGGAATGGGGGTGTGTGTCTTTCCGACATAGAAAACTGATCACAGAGAAGTGGAGAGAACTGGGAGGAGATGAGCATTAGTGGACAGGTTATTTCTGAGCCCGCACCCCAGAGGTCTCCTGTGGCCCCTGCCCACATTGTCACCCTCTTGAGAGGCAGCCTGAGTCTTAAGACCGAATGTCAGGGCACATTAATATCAGAGACGGTTTAAGCAGAGCAATAAAACAACAGCACGCTGTGTTAACTAAACCCAGATCACAGGCGAATGTTCAGGAGCCCCACTGGAGGAAGCCCATGCATTAATTTACTCTAATAGCAAGGGGAGGGGGGAGGCAGGGGGAGCAGGGGGAGGGGAAAAATGGTTGAAAGACATTGTTAAAAAAACAAACAAAAAAACCCCCCAAGTACCAAAAAACCCTAAAGAACTCATGCTCCATTTCTTTCTATCTTTTTTCTTAGGTGTTTAACACTTGTATAATTTGATCAAATTATGGGCAAGGCAGCAAGAGAGGCTAGTCGGCTTTCAAAGGCAGAGAGCATGTGAGACAGGACATGATTACTTTGCTGAATCTCCACTTTTTTTTTCTTCCGAAAGAGACAAAGGAAAATACTTAAGGACCAGGAGTGACTGCCGCGAAGCCATCGTCGCGGGATACCTTTGTCTCTCGGCAGAACGCAGTCATTTTTACTTGCCGACCACTGAGGGTCAAACCTTTCCTTTTCTTCTTCTTTCCATTCTGGATGGTCAAATTGATTATCTAAAATAGAAAATTAGCACACAATGGGCTTACTCTGCGATACCCCTTATGCAACTAATGGCAAAGCTTGTCAATTGGTTGTAAATGCCAGCAGGTTGCCAGGATAATACCTCAAAATAAGTGGGTGTTCTGATAATTACAGCAATCTCCATCTATAAAAGCTTAAGTAGATGAAGTCGTGGCTGGCTTAAAACCAAGATTTATCCCGCTGCACTCACATTAAAAGAAAAAATAAGATGAAAAGAATAATGTAACAAAACAATTATAGAGCAGGAAGCTTTGCAGGGTTTAGAGATTGGGAAAACTCAGAAAGTAAAACAGTGCTGTAATAACCAGTTATGGAAAAATAGGCCATTTACATTTGTGTATAATTAAATAGTAGGCTATGCAATTTCACTTTTTAAAGTAAACTGCCTTTTCCTTTTTTATTTTTTTTTTTATCAGGCGACGTAGCCATAATTGCTGCATTAAAGCTTTAATGAAAGAAAAAAGCAGCAGATCGAGATGACGTGTAATGTCTGCGTTTGTACCGGGCACTGGGCTGGCTTAGTAATGGGAAGCTACTGAGGAGATTAAAATTGCAGAATTTTTCGTAGTTGGTTCTGAAATGGCTACAGGAAGATAGATCATTCAGGGTTGAAAATACACACCGTGTATTCCCCACCTTCAATCTGCAAGAATTTAATGGCTCCGTCACTGGTAGGTGGTGGGGGATATGTGTGAGAGTCGATCAGACAGGAACGGATCAGAATTTAAGCCATAAGGGCCTTCCTTAGCGCTTTAGGATATTGTCCCAAATATTACATTACAGTTAGCGCTCCACGAGGAGCAGGAGAAGGAGCTTTCTTGTGCGAAAGATCAACAGGTGGTTTGTAATGAGGTTCCTTTATGTTTTGCAGTGTCTTTATCAACCCTTGAACATCAGGCTGGTGCAAAAGGCAGCCAGCGCACATCAAAAGGTCGTGTCCTGGTGAACCGGTACCTGGCCTGGGGGCTGATTTAGTTGAAAACACACACACACACATACACACATACACAAAACAACAAAAAACAAAAAGCAAAAAAAAAAAAAAAAAGCAACAATCTCTCCTGTGAGCGTCTTTCTCATAAATTCGGAATATTCCTCAGATGTCATCCTTAGAGAGCTGGCCCTGTTTTCTGCACTCCAGCGCTGGCCAGTGTGCAGGAGGGGGGGGGGCGGGGGGGGGACTGGGGCCTCATTCCTGCCACAGAGCAGGGGAGAGGGATGAGACACGCCTGGCCGTGGTGTCCCCTGGCTCTCCCGCCTGATGTGTCCAGGGCTGGAGCCGCCCAGGGAGCCTTCAGAGAGGCGTGTCCTTATTTAAAAAACGTGTATAAAATCGACCTGATTTTACTTGTCCTTCTGTCAAGGGAGAAAGCAGAAGGAACTCCAGGGAGAGCCAGGGAGGACCCCGCAGGTCTGGATGCGGGCTGGGCAGCGCTCACTGGAACAGGCCTGGGTGCTGGGTCCGGGCTGTGTGGTGCTCGCTGGAAGTGAAAAGGTCCCTTGCTTTGGATCTGGTTTTGGGGTTTGTGTCTCTGGGGTTGGATGAAACGCACACGCGCCTCGTATGCAGTTCTGGTGTAGAAAAAGGGAACACAGCACCTCTGGGGCGGCTGGGGTGCCCAGAAGCCAGAATCTGGCCTTGATGCAGGTGCCAGGGTGCGGGGTGCAGAGCGCCCCCCTTCAAGGGCCAGGTGCCCAGGCAGCCAAAAGGGGCAGAGCCATGGCGGTCAGGGTGGGACCAGCAGGTGCCCCCCAGGGCCGGGCCTCTGCACCTAGCCGGAGGGGAACCCGGGAAGGAGCAGGAGTGGTTTTCACGTGAACGCCGCAGCAGAGACCAGCGGGTGAACCTGGATGCATGTAACCCATGGACACAGACGACAGGGTGAGAAGGCCTGGGCTGGGAGCGGTCAGTGGGGGAAAGGGAGACACATGTAAGACTTTCAACGAGAAAGAGCTAGAACAGATGCGCTGGGAAGGTCTGGCACCATCCCAGCTGTAGTTTCCGACCCTGGAGGCTGGCCCGGGGCAGCACGGCGCGGAGGCAGAGCGACCACTTGGTGGAGGTGGACGGTCTGAGCTGTTCTTTGGCGACCTCTCAAGTGTGATGTGAGGGGGCAGAGGAAAGAGCTAACAAGCTTGTGATCAGCACAGTGTGGAGGGGCTGGAGGGTGAGCTTTTAGGGAAGGAGAAGCTAAACAAGCTGTTGGGAAGCAGGGAAAGGGTGCATACGAGGGGGTTGAATTGTGTGGACCACCAGACCCTTTAGGAGCCACTTTCCTCCTCGGCTCCGATGGGCGAATGAGGGCTACAGGAAGGAGGCCCTTACACAGTGACCCTGCTACCTGCAGGGAGAGAAGCCTCCCTGGGACGTAAAAAAATATATAAAAAAAAATCAAATAACATTTCAGGCCAAGGGCATGTTCTAGAGCGCGAGGAAATCACTCATCTAATACAGTTTTACTTTTTTCTGGAAGAAGAGAATAGTTACTTTTCAGCCTATCTCAGGCTTGGCTTAATTTCTTAATTATTTTTAGTGACAGGACGTTGTTTTCCAAATAGTGGTGAGATGCTTATGGTGGACCTCCTGAACGCAAGACACGTGACGGGCAGGAGAGCCCCGCGCCCCCTGGACGTGCCTTCCACCTGTGGGACGATCGATCGCGGTCTGCACTGACGCCTGAGGTCTTTCTCCATCCCAGTTCCTCACCCCACCACCGCCCCTGCCCTTCCACGTCGCTGAGAACTGTTCGGGCTGTGAGTACTGTCCGCCGTCTGATCCATTTACATTCTAACTTCATGCTGCCAGCCTGTGTTTTTATTTTTGTCACTGTGCTTGCCTGAAGGCCACACTGCTGGAGTAAGCCCTTGGGAAATATTTGTGAAGGAAACGTGTTTACCTGATGAGGGTAGCATTTCGAACACGTTGGCAGGGTTTAATGACCAGCAGGTGGGATTGAGAAATAATTCTTGAAGAAATACTTCCAAATCCGCGCGAAGGCTCAGCACTTCCAGGCAGTGTCCTTCGACTAGAATCTTCTCCCAGGGGAAGGACACACTGTCTGGACAGACAGAAAGCGGAGTGTGCCCTCCCCTCTCCCCGACGGCACTCCCAAGGGAACCCTGAGCTGTCTTCACAGCTCACATTTCTCTGTTTCCGTGTCAGTTGTCACTAATCGGTTCCGCATCTGATGTGCACACCCGTCGGGGTGGGGGGGGTGGAACTGAAGTCGTGTTGGCTTCGGCACAGATGATCTGCTCGTGCAGGAGTTTGTCGAAGCCCCTTCGCTGCATGTTCAGACGGGGACCTGCATATGTCATGGTACCTCCACAGCAGCAGCGACTGAAGGAGCTGACAAGTGACAGGCAGCTCCCTCCCCCCTTTGGTATGTCAGGAAAGTGTGCACAAATCATAACACGCTGCCTCTCTTCCCCATGCCCCTTAAAGCACACATGGCTATATGGTGTGTTTGTGTACATGAAAATTCATGCCGCTATCAATTTTAATTTTGCTATTTTCGTTGTTTCTTAAATTTCAGGTTTGAGTTTTTTTGAATAGGCTTAAATAATTGCTTCCAATTGCATCTTGACTGATTTTTTTTTTTTTTTTTAACTCCATCGAAGCCTTAGCGGAAAAGGAAAGCCCCCTGGCCACTGAGAGAAACTGTGATGTACAGGCGACCCATTTGCCCGGGGGCTGCGGGTTTCTGTATTGGTTAGGAAAGGGGTGATCAAGAGCAAACACCTAGGACCTGCCAGGAAGTCCCGGGCTAATGGGCAGTCTGAATTCGGACCCGTGCCTTCAGGTGGTATGAATACAGGAGCCTTTGTGGTGCTCTTTATCCAGGGGGTCCAAGGAACTATGCTTTGTGTTGGAAGAAGTCCTGTAATAACTGTTATAGGCATATCCCCACCAGATGCAGTTAAGGAGGACTGGGTTCAAATCCAGCCTTTCGCACGTGTGAGCTGTGGATTTGTCTGGGCCCAGGACCCTCCCGTCTGTAACAGGGGTATGTGGGGGAGGGTGAATGTGTAAATAACTAACTATATCATTGACACACAATGGATGCTTAGTACATTTCGTTCCTCTGAGATTCCTTCCCCTGGTGACCTCAGAATAATGAGAGACACCGTATAATTCTTTCCAGGTAAGCGCCGATCTAGCTGTCCTTTTTTTTTTTTTTTTTTACGTAAAGTAATATTTAAATAGATAGGTTTCTGGACCAAAGAAGCTGACTATCTGGCTGTGACATCTAAGATAAGTGCTGGTAAAATATCTGCTCCTAAGGGCTAGTACATATCTATGCACAGCGATGTGGTTTTCCTTTTGTTCTGGTCAGCAAGTGCAATCTTAGAAAAATCACTCCACCTCTCGAGTGTGGTAGCTCTCCACTGCTGAGGGTTTCTCCTTGAATGGAGGGCCCTGCGTTTAAACCAGGAGATTGGAGGGCCAGGAAGAGGGGAAGCCAAGAGGAGACTTAGCCCCCAGCCTGCTGTGACCCAGTGATAGTCTCCTGGTCCTGAGATGAGGGTTTGGGCTGTTCTTCCCGAAAAAGCCTCCTTGTCCCTGCATCAGGCCCACACAGGGGGCGGCGGTTTTCTGTCACGAACACAAGGCAGGCAGTGTTACCAGGCCCACCGAAAGCACTGGTGTGGACTTCACAGGAAGGTCTCCGTGTGAAATCCCTCGGGTGTCTGTCCCCTCTGTTCCTATTCCCTCTCTTCCCCTCCACCCGCTCTGCCCCCCACCTCTCTCCCTCCCGGGGCCACAAGTGTGAAGCTGAGATTCTGAGACCTGGAGGAAGCGTCTTCTTCCGTTACGTCTACTTCTTATTCTTCTTCTCCCTTTTTCCCCCCTTCATGTGAAGTGGCTTCTTTTGCTGTTTATAACTCCATGCGAACCTTCTGGATGGTAAGAATGACAGATTATTGGCTCCATCACAATTTGCCTTACACATAAACCTCACTGCCAATTTTATTAAAAAAAGTGATCTCTTTCTTTATGGAAGAAAGAAGCATAGCCTGGTTGTAGTTTAAAAGAGAAATCACCTAAAAAAACGGTTCCATGAACCAAAATCTCCCATCAAAGCAAATTCACCTGATTGCTACCCCGAGCCCCAACCCCGGGAGCCTTCTTAACCCACTTCTCAGGTTGTGTAATTATTTCAGGATGGTCTCTACACCTAGTGAAAGAGCTCTTTGTGGCAAATAATAATCATCATCAATAATACTAATAATACTATCATTTTACAAGGGTACCTTCTATTCCATCTCCCAGGCTGAGCAATGAGTGCAGCAGTGTCAGACAAGGAGACAATACTGCGCACTTCATGTGTCTGCATCAGCTCATCCTCAGCACGCTTAATTAACACACACTTGCCCAACCTTATTTTTGCAATGACATTGAATAGGGACAATCAAAAATTTGCTAAGACCCCAGAAGAGAAGAGACTGGAAAAAGGAAGAATTTTAATTCCGTTTTCCCCCCCCTCATTCATGTGCTTATTTAATGAAACTCTACTGGGAAGTCTTTTCAAACCACAAAATAAATTGGAAAAAAAAAAAGAGAAGAAATGTTAATTAAGTTTTTGTATTATTTGAACAGTTTAATGGTGAACGCCAAGTAACCAGCTTATCCGTGATCAGGCACTGTGGGGGCAGGGTGAATAATAATGAGTTATTTTGTAGTCTATCTTCCTTCTTCCGAGGTTAATTTGATTTAGATAAAAAGATGATGTTAACATTCTTTAATAGATTTTGGATTCCCCGGGGTAGCTTTTCCTTCATAACTGCATTGTGTGCATTTCCTATGGCTTTTCCTGTTGTGGCAGCGTGTTGCTCCTCACAGCCTGCAGGATTGAAGGAAGCTTCCGTGATGCTGTATGACTTAGGGTCTTATTCTAGTTCCCTT
This sequence comes from Murina feae, assembly GCA_004026665.1. Classification (NCBI taxonomy): domain Eukaryota; kingdom Metazoa; phylum Chordata; class Mammalia; order Chiroptera; family Vespertilionidae; genus Murina; species Murina feae. The sequence continues at coordinate 15,649 of PVJC01003644.1, forward strand.
GAATTAGGCAGAAACTTGAACTGAACATTGAATTCTTAAAAATGTAAAGACATCTTTGTTTCCTACAGAGACAACCTTTTTGTAAATGATAAAGAGGAGAAAATATATTTCTAACATGTTTTTTTTGTCTGTATTGCATGAAAGGAAGCATATTTGATAATGTAGAGATTGTCTTTATACCATTGTAGGCCCTGCTTTGTAGGTGCTTCAGGGATAGAGTGACAGTGTATTCAGGATGAAGAGGCATTTCGCTTTAAGCAGCAGGTAGTTATTGTACATACGTCGCCATTCATCTTGGGCAGACATGGAGAAGTTCCTGTCGCTCATGCAAGGAATGCTGACACTATTGCGCCCTTGGAAGCTTCCGTGCTTCCTATAAACTAGATGGGATACATTGGAGGACAGACGGATGCACTGAGGTCAGAGCATCTGGGAAACGCACTCTTCTGCTCCAGGCTGGAGAGTGTCAGGTACCTAGCACTTGGCTCTGGCGGGTGGTGTGTTTCTTTAAGGCACGAGAGCCTTGATGAGGTTTGAGAGTGATGATGTCATTAATTAATAACTGACTGCCCACTAATCAATACAATAGGTAGACACTGTAATGGCTTATAAGCATGATGGCTTTTTAATGGCTCATGTATAAATGTTAATTGATTTAAAACAAAGAGAAATTTCTGTCTATTGGGTCAATACTTTATGGATTATGACTACCTTTGAGTTTGAGATTGCTAATGAGTGCTCCTTCCTTCCTTGCCCCCTCCTCCCCTCCGGCCTGTTCTTCTATGATTTTTAATCAGAAATGCCTGTAAACAAGATACATTAGTCCAATTGTTGGGACTGGAGGCCAATAACATTTGAAAAGTCCCAAAGTCTGCTATAGGATGCGACAACACGGAATATATGAGTCTGTGGAAAGTTCCGTGCTCCTTTTATAATACTTTATTTTTAATATATACTTCTTTTATAACATTTTATTTTTGTACAAAGGATATGTGTTTGGATATTTTTATACTTGACATGTGTCACATCCAGAGTAGATCTGTTCGCCAGGCTCAGTGACCTAGAAGATAAGGTACATTTGTCCTAAATGAAGAGTCAGGTAGACTTAGAGCAGAGTCACCATCAGAAAGGAGCAGGTGGCCTTTGACCTCGGGACTCCTGTGGCTAAGCACGGAGACCCCCTGCAGACCAGGAGGTGGCTACTGACACACTGTTCTGAGCTAACAGAAAAGGGGTGTGCGGTTCATTCTTTATCCTCACAGACGGCCGTTCTCGCTTTGCCTTCTCTTCAACTGCCATACGAGCATTTCCACCCTGTTTTATTGCTCTGCTCGTGGAGGAGGTCTGGTTTGGAAGGGTGCCAGTTATCTTTATACATGTAGGGAAATTTACATCACATTACTGGTTTTATATACAAGGAAGCTGGTGGCGTTGGAATGCTATCCTGTCACCCTTCCCATGAATGTGCATGAAGTTTAAGAAGCCACCTGGCAGTGTAAGGAGCATCGTGCGAAGCGATGGTCCTTTGCCCAATGCAGGTCTGACTCCCTCCAAGTCTCACTCCTGAGAGAACTATCCCAACTCCCCTGCCGACTTTATTCCCCTGGCGTTCACTCTGTTTAAAGTAGCATGCTATGGACTTCTCGTTTTTTAGCTTTCAATAATATTTCCTACTCATTTCTTTGTAGAGGAGATAGGAATTAACACATTTATACCTCTCCCTCCCCCCAGTTCCCTTGCTGAAACTGTTTTAGAAAGTTTCAGCGTTTACACCTCTCTCCTTAGGAATCCATACCCAGGCTTTAAAAAGAGGTAGAAATCACTTCTCAGTGTGTTCAGGCACCTCCGATCATCTCCCAGATCAGGAGGGAGAGTGAGAGAAGTCTCTTTTCACAGGTGGCAGTGTGTGTGTGTGTGTGTGTGTGTGTGTCTGTGTGTTTAGGGTAGGGGAAAAGAGTTTAGGAGACTGAAAAGAAACAAATGGTCAAAGCCGTAGGAGGAAAACCAGGAAAAAATGGAAGTTTAAGGGAAGAGTGTCCAGAAGACATATTTTGTTTTTTGAGAAGAAGACTTTATCATGTTTCTAAGTGAAGGTGTAAATAGAAAAATCTGTAGGCAATTATTAATCTTTTCTAATCCCATCTCTTTGAAATCTTAGTATAGTTTAATGATAACATTTCCCTATACTTATAATGTACCTTACAATGTTCAAATGGTGGTTAAAAGAGTTATCTTTACACACACACATGGGCACTCACACATACACACAAGCACACACACAGCTTGTATACTACAGATTGGAGCCAAGACTCAAACATGCCCCCTAATCCCAGTCCAGGGCCCCTCACTGCCGTCCAGCACCTGTCCTTAGAAATGTCCTCTGCCCTTGGTTGATCTTTGCTGTTAAGAATTTTCTCTCTTCGTCCCTTTTTGGACCAGGCTTATCTGTCCATCTGCCCACTGCTGCCATTTCCTTCAAAGTCACAGCTCTGCCATGCTGGCTTCTCAGTAATTCTCATGGTGGATTCTAGAGCTGATGGTGACAGGATGTGCTCTGTGATCATCTGAGCTACTGGTTTATACACAGGAAGCATTCAGGAATTTCTGAATGACAGTCCAGGTAGCTGAACTTTCTTATCTATAATACATACAAAATTCCCATATGGCCCAGCCACTGTGGCTCAGTGGTTGAGCATCAGCCCACGAACCAAGAGGTCCCTAGTTCGATTCCTAGTCAGGGCACATGCCCGAGATGCGGGCTCCATCCACAGTAAGGGGCGTGCAAGAGGCACCTGATTGATGTCTCTCTTTCATCGATGTCTCCATCTCTCTATCCCTCTCCCTTCTTCCCTCTAAAATCAATAAAAAAAACATATTTTATAAAAAGTCTCATATGAATATACATATTATTCAATGATGTCTTTAATACTGCTGGGAACCTAGATTTAAACATCCTCATCTTCCATATTCTATGATTAACCATATGAAAATGCTAACGCTCTTCTATAATGAACTTCCTTGCTGTTCTGTCTGGAGGAACAATGTTTTGAATTCTTAAGGACCCTGCTTCCCATGTTACAGAAAAGTATGTGAAGATATGTTGATATAAATGTGAAGCATTTTCTTGCTTTTTCCAAGTATGATTTTTGATGCTAGAAATTGAAAGTTTTCATAGTTATGACAATGAACACTTCAAACTTTCCAGAAAAGCCCATGAATTTCACTTTTGGCCTCTGGCCAATTGACCTGGCATCCTAAAAACTGAATCAGACAGTTATTTTTAGTCTTTACCTTTTTGAGAGTAGAATGATTTGTAAACAGTTAAAGGGAAAAAATATATGTTTTTTTTCTTACAAACTTGATAAATGCTCATTGTAAACAATATAAAAACAAGGAAAAATCTGTAAAATAGAAAGTAAAAAGTGCCTTATGGCCCATCCATCATGGCTCAGTGGTTGAGCATCAACCTATGAACCAGAGGTCATGGTTCGATTCCCAGTCAGGAAACATGGTTGGGTTGCAGGCTTGATCTGCAGTGTGAGGCATGCAGGAGGCAGCCGATCAATGATTCTCTCTTCTCATTGATGTTTCTCTCTCTGAAATCAATAAAAGAGATATATTTTTAAAAAGTGCCTTATAATCTGCCATAATTCCATCATTTGAAACAATGGCTAAAGTTTAGGGAATATCTCCCAGATATGCACATATATACATTCTTAATGTTATCAATTGATATATGGTTTCTATAATCTTCCTTTCTCAGTGATCAATGGCATGGATATCTTTTCTTAAAAATATATAGAGAGCTATTCTTTAATTATGTTTTTATTTTTTACTACAGGCCTGGTGTACGAATTCATACATGGGTGAGGTCCCTTGGCCTGGCCAGTGATTTGGGCCTGATCCGGCTGATTCAGGGCTGGCCGGCAGGGGTGAGGGGGGAGGGGAAGGGAGCATGGGAAGTTGGCTGTGGGAGTGCATTGACCATCAGGGGGCAGCGCCTGTGTTGAGCATCTGCCCCGTAGTGGTCAATGTGCATCATAGTGACCAGTTGACCAGTTGACCTGTCATAATGGTCATTTAGACTTTTATATATATAGATAATGCATAATTTATTAACCCAGTCCCTTATTAATGTTTTTTTGTCCTTTAAATTTTCAACTAACAAATTTAACAAATTTGTTACCTGTACATATGTCTTTATGTATTTTTCCATTCTTTCATTTTGATAAATTCCCAAAGTAGCATTACTGAGTCAAAAGTTATGTATAGTTTAAACTTAATAAGTATTTTCAAATTAATATCTCAATTTGTACTACCAGCCAAGTATGAGAGTATTTCTCTTCATGCTTTATCTACCTTGGTATGATCAACTTGGGGTTTTTCTTGCTCTATGAGGGGAAAAATCTTGTAAATACTTTAATTTGGATATGTTTTATTTTTAACTGTGCTGTGTATCTTCTGTTCATTTATTGTTCTTTTACATATTCTCTTTTACAAATTTACTTATTAAAGTTTGTTGCTAATTTAACTACCGTATTTTCCGGTGTATAAGATGACTGGGCGTATAAGACGACCCCCAACTTTTGAGAAGATTTTCCTGGGTTAAAAAGTCTGGACGGAGACCGTATGCAGCACAAAAAGAGCCGACTGGAGACACTGGCGGTCTCGTCCGGCTCCATTGAAATGAATGGAGTGTGGCTGTTTTTGAGCTTCTCTCACTGTATGCGGTGACCGCAGATTTTCCAGTCCGGCTCGGAAGTTTCAGCACCCGCCCTATAAGACGACACCTGACTTTTGAGATTTTCCTGGGTTAAAAAGTCGTCTTATATGCTGGAAAATATGGTAACATGTTATTTGATATGAAAAGCCTTCATATCTTAGAGTCAAACCTATCCTTACAATTTATGACTTGAAGATTTGCTAAGAGAGCCCCCTTCTTCAAGATTATAAGTAGAGTAAGTTTTCATAAAACAAGAACAACAACAACTAGGGATATAAAGTCAATTGAAATAAAAATACAGAGTATAAGTTCAGTATACATTCAGGGTTTGTATTATGTTCTGTATGTTTAAAATGCACGATTTCTGTATTTTCCTAATCTCCTCAGAGTATCTATGTTGTTAAAACTTCGGTGCTTGAGTATTCCTCACTGCTTCTCTTAAATTCATTCCACTGGAATGGGTACTTCCACTCTCCAAGATGGGAAGTGTTACCTAAAATAGGTCATGTGACCTCTTTTTAAGAGGTCACGTGAGCTGCAGGAAAAAAAAAATGCCCATTCACTCTGCAGGAGCCCTAGAATTTCTTCAGGTTTTCAAGACACCTGGATATTTTTAGTCCCAATGGCCTGCTTCTCCAATGGCAAAGGCAGTTTTGAACCCACTGCACGGGCCCTGCCCACACCCCGGGCCGCGCACCCTGCTCGAGTTCGTGCAGGTCTTTGTTCTGTTGTCTGTGCAGCCAAAGTGCTCGGCAGGAACGTGTGCACATGAGTACTATATTGTTAAATAGTGCCTAAGGAAATAGGAAGACATGGTTTTAAATTATCTCGATCATAAAATCCAAGTGAAGATTTGGCAATAGAGCCGCAAAATGAAAAAAAAATCTCAAAACCAGTTATTCCTTTTAAATAAAAACAAAAATGAGAAACAGTGACTATTAGAAATCCCACCTGGTGCTTTTCCTGTGTTAATGATGCTTCTTAAATTACATGTGGGTAAATGGTAATTTTGTCTCACACCATTAAAAACTAATGGAACCCTTGATGATAAGAAACGCCATAGCTAGCTTGTTGGAAAACGTTTAATTAATAAAGTAATAAAATTATTGTAAACTAGTGCAGTTTCAGGGAGAATTCAACGGGATATAAAACAGATAAAATATCCTAGAGACTTTGTGTAGAAAATAAACATTGCTATATAAAATGCCATATGAAGTTAAAGGGGTTTGTATCTCATAGAATTAAAATTAGCTATTATACTAATAAAAAGACTATTCTTTCAGGGGGAAAAATGCTAGATAGCACAGCTTATAAAAACCTGTTTTTAACCATCTAAGAGAGTATCTAAATTACACAAGAGGGAAGATTATTGTGTTTTTCGTAAGTTAGAACTTAGAATTTCTGCGTAATTATATGCATAATAACTTAGCCTTAAGATGATCAAACAATTTACTACAATGAAGACATTTTTCCTGCCTTTTTTTCAATGGAGGCTGTTCTTTAGATCTCTCTTACGCTTCTCCCATTTTGTCCACCCTGGAGACTTGCTTAGGAATTCCAGAGGAGGAAGATTCCAACATGCCTTTGTCACTCATTTGAGGGTAAATCACTCATGAATATTCCCATGGTCGGTCCAGCTTCTCCTAGCCTTGGCACGAGTGTGTTGCTTTCTTTAATTCCCTCATTCCTTATTTAAGGTTATATTATTCTACGCTAACCCTACAGTTTACAAGGGACACAGATTTAATATCCTCACAATCTGGGATCTTTAGTCAAGAACAAAACGCCTCACTAAACAAGGGGACTTTTTAAAGCTTGCACGACCAATTTCCCAGGGGTAAGCAAAAGTTGCCCTTGCCCTGAGTCTTAGCAGGACTTGGAGACCTGACACTGCTTTTTAGAACTTTCCCAACTCGAGTTTTCATGTATTAAATCTTGCAAGCTTGAATGCATATATTGCATCGTTAATACCAAAGATATCATTGAGACATTTCTGTGTTTCAAGGGATGCTGAGGGGGGCATGGCAGTGGAAGAGGCAGAAGTCGCCACCCTGACTGCCTATACACACCTGCTGGAAGTGGAGGTTTGTTCATGCAAATCCTCAGCAAAACACTCATTGCAAAGCAAAATAAAAGCCAGGTGCACAAAAAAGAGGTGCTAGCAAAGCCAGTTTGGACAATCATTTCAGATTTTGCTCTTTTTGGACAGTAACTGCTCTGAATGCAAAAAAAAATTTTGGAATACTGGAGGGCATTCATTTTACAATGTTGTTTCTAAACTCTTTGACATGAAATAGACAACATTTAGTAAGATTGATCAGTGTTTCAAGATATTTTTCATTCAAGGATGGGATGTATTCAAGAACAGTCTCTACTTGACTCAGAAAAAGCAGATTAAACATGTTTAATCATCTCCTAGAAAATGTTCAAAACATTTTATTACCTGAATAATCTGTTGAAAAAAGCGAAGGAACACTGTTGACTCAATGCCTAGTCTGCAGGCTCTTTCTTTCCTCTGAGTTGTTCATAATGGAGTGGGTGGGTATTTTGAACGTTAGCCCATTAGGGGGGCTGGTGTTTATCCACATGAAAATAGGGGTGCACCTTGGGCATTTCTGTATAAAAGTATTAAATGCCACTCACTTCAACTAATATTTATTGACCACTTACTGCATGTTTGTCACATGATAAATATTTTATCTTGATTTGCACACCACATGACAAGTATTTGTTTTATTCTAAAGAGAATTGCTGTAACAAAGGAGTTTTAAGCAAAAAGTGGAGAGGAAAACATATGAATAAAGTCTTTTAAATGTGGAAGTTTTGATACCTAAGAAAAAATAGTTTACTTCCTAAGATTAAGATACTTTATATTAAGCTAAGTCTACACTTTCTTCTTACACCCATCTACGTTTTTAGTTAGAAGCCTAATATATGTGTCTGGATACAGAAAATACTCAAGCTTATTTACAATAGTATTGTATCTGTGTATTTTTTTTCTTTGTATGATTATCATGTCTAGATGGTTCTCTTGTTAATAGATCAATTCTATGTTTGTATGGCCTACAAAAGGAAGAAATAACACAATTATTGATGGGCTTCTGTGTTGAATTTGATCTGTAATATTCCTTTATTTTGAATGAAATCAGTTATTCAGTTTTAAAGAAATCACTATCACTTCCATGAGAAGTGTTGCGTGGATAGATTGCTTTCAGCGTTGGTGTATCGGAGCACTCCTCTATAAATTCTCCTCTGGAGCAGTGACATTATCACACAGCTTACTGTGCGAGTTGTATTTTATTTGGCTGACACTCATGAACACTAGATTTCCAGGGATCCAGCAGAATGTCTCGGTGCGGCTGGGTTCCTAGCATTTGTTCCATTTCCATTCAGTGCGCTTTTATTGTGCTTGAAGCTGACAGAAAATGGCTATAGCCAATCACCAAAAAGTGCTTATTTTTTTATGATGTTTTATTTTCATTGCCTAACATTAACATAATGAAACTTGAGATTTTTCTATTAAAATAATGCAGTACATGTGAAGTGTCATGATGAATGACAATATCTTGTGATATACATTTTGGTGCTTGTAAACTAAAGATTGACATTAGAGCTTCCTGGATTAGATACTCTCCACTTTTAGAGTCGGTATAGCAAACAACCACATACCAGAAGCCCCCCCCCTCTCTCAGATTCTTAACCAGAAGGAAAGTTATAAAATTTATTTATTAGAGCATTGTTACTTCTATCAATATTGTTACTGAGCATCTAGGAAGCTTCCCCTGCTATGAAAAAACCCAGGCCTCCTTCCTCTGAACTGCCGTTTTCCATAGAGCACAACGCATACAATGCGTGATTGTGTGCCATTGTAGATTTTCAAAAGCAGTCCATGTGATTGGAGAGGTTTTTGGGAAGTAGTAAGCCACCAAGAAAATGCCTTAATTTTTTCTTGTGTGGATAGCATAAAGTTGGTGAACTTAATTTTGTTTGAGTTTTCTATAATGATTTCAAGTGCATCATAATCACTTTTTGATTATTTTGAATCATAATCAATAAAATGGCATAGCCATCTATACTAATCTATAATAATAAAAGCATAATATGCTAATTAGACTGGACGTCCTTCCGGCCAACCTTCCGGATGGAACCGGGACTGCGAGGGAAGCCTGGGTCCCGGGTGCCTGCTGGTGGTTAGAGGGAAGCCTGGGTGCCAGTTGCCAGAGGGAAGCTGGTGCCAGCAGGTGGGGGAAGGAAGGCCTACTCTTGCATGGATTTTGTGCATCGGGCCTCTAGTCAGATATTATAATGGTAAGAAGACACGTAATGAAAGTCTGAAATCAGAATCTAAACTTTGTGGAATATACATGCTACCACAAATAAGTGGCACATGTCAAAGGCCCAATTCCCAGGCAATTGGGTGAAGAGAGGAGTCAGAAAGGCCATGGGAATGTGGGCCTTCAACGTCTGCTGTGGGCATGGGCTGGCGACTCCTTCTCTGTGGGCATGGGCTGGCGATTGGCGTAGAGCTGGGCACACCAGGGCAGGAAGAAAACAGTGGTTAGGTACCAAGTGCGTTAGGGTCAGAGGCTTCTGGTCTTGTTCCCAAGCGATCTTGGACAAGTTACTTTGCTCCTTGCACACTTGGTTACGTTTTCTCATCTGAAACAGGCAAACAGGGTTGGGTTGCTTTGAAGTGCAGACTGGACGAGGCAGCATAAGTTTTGACCACAGAGTTTAGCATGCATTGCTACTCAATGAACATTCCACGCACTGTTGCTTCTGCTCCCAGAAGAGATACAGTGCCCCTTCAGTGGATTGACTTGCGATGTATATTTTTATTGGATGTCTAATAGTCAGGATTTTGATAATTATTTATACTGTTCTTGGAAATATAGCTGACATTTATCGAGCACTTAGTATGTGCTAGCATAGTGCTAAGCATGTATTCTTTGATGTATGTGGTGTGTCAGCATGCACACACACTTATTTTATTCTCTCCAAACACCTATAAATTAGGTACAACTATGATCACCGTGCTGAAAATGAGGAAGTGGCTGCCAGGGAGCTTAAATCTCTTGTTCAACATCTCTGTCTCTCATTAAGTGATGGCAGTGGGAATGAAATCCAGGTAGTCCCAGAGCACACATGTTTAAAACCTGGAAGAAAGTTGCAGACTGAATGTTAAACAAACACAAAAAAAATTTATTTCAATGATGAGCCACAAGAAGCCTTGGGCACTGAGCAAGAAGAGAACAACAGAGACACAGAGAGAGTGGTGCATTAGGCCACTATCTCTTAATTTCTTTGAATACTGTCATTTGCTCTAAATAATTTTTTGTTTTGTGTCCGTAATTTGGGTTAACATAGGAGAAAGAAACACAAACCCCCTTTAAAGTCTGCATTATATACAAGGCTTGGAGATTCCACTTCTACTTAACTACTCTAGAGTTACTCTAAAGATTATTTTTGAGACGTACAATATGCAGGTGGTTATACGACACTTTGCATGAACTCTCATGCATCCCTGATGTTGATACTGTTCATTTTGGTCCTTGGAATTTTACATACAGCAGGCCTTCTTTACCTCATCGTCTTATGGTGGGGCCTGAATGTGTAAATTTAGTTTCCATATTTAAGGAAATTGTATATGAATTTTAATTTGCATTCTACTCCAGTGAGTATTAAAAATACGTGCTTAGGACAGATAGTCTGACTCTACAAAGTTCTAATATGGAGGTAAAGGGACTTAGAACGTTCTAGGTCTCCCAAGATGTGAACCTTTGGGGGATGAATTATTTGGAGCTGAGGACAATGAGAGCCTGCGAATTGACAAGGCACCTTTTCCTCTCCCTTAAAGAATGTAAATTAGGGTCCTTGCCCATCATAAGACTTATCACCAGAAATAAGTTTTTATGACCCATCTACAAGGCAGGGGAGACTTTCAATTACGGAACATCTACTCTTCTTCTCATCCTGTGAATGACTTCCTTACAGTCTGAAAGCCCAGGGCACCTTGCCTCCTCCTCAGCTGAGAATGTTGGATAGAACTCCTTTCCCCTTCTTGTCTCTGACCCTCTCATGTATGTGGGGCCTCTGACTCTCTCATGTATGTGGAGTTCCCATGCGTACATATGTAATTCAATTTGTCATTTTCTCTAGTTAATCTGTCTTATTTCAATTTGATTGTTAGCCCAGTGGAGAGAGTCCAAAGGGGACAGAGGAACATTTCTTCCTTCCCCACAAAGATAGCATAATTAAGAGAAAACCATGATTGTTTAGTGACACTTCTGCCGTAGTCATCGGTCCACTTATTGGAAGGGAGTGAGCACACATTAAACCTGATCTTCGTCATCAAGAATGCTAACGCAGTTCCGTAGGAGAAGGCCTTGGCTGGAGCCCAGGTTGGAAGCAAACATAGGCCATTATTAATTGGTGCCTGTTTGATTGTCGGTGTGAAATGAGTTGGTGGTCTCAGCCTAGTTGTTAGAACATAGGTGTCTACATCTCAGAACATCCCGACAATGTCAGTAATTGGCACAGGCGTTGGAAGGCTCAGCAGAGAGGCTGAGGGAGAAGAGAGGGGAGACATTTCTGTTGTCCCGTTCTTCAAGTTTCCTTTCCAACAACTGGTGATAGAAAATTCCTCTGTCTATGATAAGTCTTTGGGGGGATATGAGCAGAAAATTATACCCACTGCTAGAAGACAAACATGCTCTGAAGAGCTAGGCATTTCCAATATGAAAATGAATTTGAATTATTTGAATGTCATCAGTCTCTTATTTCCCTTTCCACTCCCACATGCCTGTGTGTTTCAGAACTGAATCTGTTCCCACTTTTTCCTTCCTTATCCCAGGGAACATGTTCTGAGAACATCTGCTTGGGTGTCCACTATTCTCTTCTATCATCTTTGTGCTCCTGGTTTTCCCCTTATATTTAGGATAACTCTGTTTGCTGGTACAAAAAAGAGCTGAGCACAGTGCTTTAGTGACTACTCCTTCGTGGATATTTTCTTCCGTGGCATATTTAGCCCGATTGTGCAGGGATACATGTCTCTTGTGCTCTTCTGTTTATCTTCCCGCCTGTTCTGAGCTCCTTGAGGATGGGCCTTTGTGTGATTCATGTTCACATTCGCAGCATTGATGCCCTGCAGGGCACAGATGAGGGGCTCCAGAAGTAAATAAAAGAAACAACAAATGAACGAATGAATGGTTGCCTTCATAGCCTGTTGGAACCACATATTGACAAGTAAGAGTAAAGCGAGGAGTAAATATGAGTCTGTAAGAGACGAAGTGGCAGGAATTTGTAATCCTATTTTCCTTGGTGCCGTTGACATCCTCCCTCTCGCATTTTGAATGGTTGCTTAGTGTTCCGAGCCATGCAAGCCATTTTACACAATTGCTTTGTAATCGGTATAATTTAGCTTTCTAACCGATGAGCCTTCCCCAATAGATGTTTATAAGGGGAATTTCTGTGTTTCCCATTAGAGTTCATGGTTCCACCACTGCTAAACTTAGTGTTCTGCATTTTATGTAAATTGATAATTTAATGAATATGGTTTTGATTATTTGAGTCAATGAAATTATTTAAGGTAAAGGGGAGAATTTAATAAATATGAAAAACTATGACTATGTTTTTATACTACCAGTAAATATATAGAACTGTGTTTTACTCACATACATTAGAACAGAGTAGATGTTACCAAGTGTTTTTGCTATTTTTAAAAATACCATTTATCAGAAAATTTCAAAATTGAACTATTTTAAAATTATAAACCTAAAACTAGCTGTCAAAATAAGTCTAAAAGAGACCTTAATTTGATTCTTATTTTGATTATTTATTTGAATAAATTACTGTTTAAAATAGGACTATTAAATGTAGCAAATGGTGAATGCAAATTAGTATATGTTGACAAAAATATGTGATAAAGTACATAGACTGACTAAAATTTTTAAATTCTAAAATTATTTGTGAAGATGTTTGACGGGTAGAATGCTTTCTCTTTCTCTGCAGATGAATTTTGGCTAGCACAGTTCCCTAGACATTTTTATAAGAGCAAAGGTCAGTGTCACTGAATATTGATGAGAAACAACTTCACAAATACGACAATTTTCGTTATAATTAGCAGCGATATATTTCCTTAGTTCAAACATTACACACATTTGTCTTTAGACTATTTCCCAACTGACATTAGGTTCTCAGGTAAATAGAGAGCAAATCTTTACAAATCCTTTCAGCATTAGGACTGGATAACTCTCGTGTGAGTTGTCAGGCGTGTGCTGCTTATTGTTAGGAATCTCTATCCACCCTGCGGTGTTTACCAAAGGCAAGGGGACATTCAGATGTTCAGGTTTGTGACTTTGGACCTTATATACCCATTATTGATTGATGTGTAGCTGCCAATCAACTGTTTTTGCAACATGCTTATATATTCAAGACCAAGGCAAATCATTTCTGATATTGCAATTTTAATAGCAGAACAAGAAACACAGATGCACCATTGCCCTCCATTCATTCTTTAATTTTATAGGTAATTTCAAGTATCTTGAAATATGAGTTAAATGGTACTTATATGGCAAGATTTCTACCAAGATTATAGCTCAGTGCAGAGTTCACATGCATATTACTGCTGCGTGAGACGATTCAGATTGGGTTCAAGCAGCACAAGTTTCTGCTAAGCACTTACCCAAAATTATTTTCAGTAAAGCATCTGAAATTGCAGACCTAACATGGAATTTCTATGAACAATAATCAATTTGCAAGCTGATCAATGTGGGATTCATTATCTAAGGCATCTCAATATGCTATGCTTTCATGCCTCTTGATATCATCAGTGAAGAACTCATTGAATTTATTTCCTTGATGCTCCTTGCCACAATCTGTAGAAAGGAAAGCTCATAGCACGGTTTCCTCTCTTAATTCAGCGGATGCGGCCTCACCTGAAAGTTTTCAGTTCCCTTCAGACATATTATGCCAGCCTTTCTTTCTGATGGGGCAGTGATTAGTGTTGGGAAGCAGTTGCTCCCAATTAGCCAGGAGGAGAGAATCACAACTAAAGTTTTATAACGAATCATTAAGACATTCTGATCTCAGACCCATGCGTTACGATTTTCTGGGGTAGAAACCCTGCGTATGCCTATTAATTTGTGATCCTCACATTTTTGTTCTTATTGGCAGTTATTGAGGAGACAAATATCTTGTGTTTTTGAGCCGCCCAGAGGGACAGGATTTCTACACTGTGCACACACACTTTGCTGTTGTCGTTTATTTCACACAAACAATAAAATGCAAAATCCCCATTCTAACGCTGGAGCTTGCATTCAATAGTCACAACATTGAGTTATTTTAAGCTAATGTATTTTTAAATGAAGGACCTCAAAGTCCTCTTTGAAAAAGACAAAGAAGGGGCCTATTTTAATGAACAGGTATCTGATTTCATCTCACAGTTGAGGACTTAATGCGACACTTTTGAATAGTAGTGATCTCTATCCATTTCTTAACTTTTTGTTTTTTTAAAGAGATGTATTACAGTGACAAAAGTCTGGATTCCCAACATTTAGAATAAAGATATTTATTTTTTTGCATGTGATTCTTTTTCTGTATGACCAATACCCAAGCGGTAAAAATATCTTTGGTCATTATTGCTAAAAACTGTCGTTTAGTATGGACTAGCTTTTGACAAGATATTGCAGGATATTTCTTCTTGTGTAGCCCAAAACACACACACAAACAGATGTAAACAATACAGTCGATGTGCAGCTTTCACCGACACTAAGGGAACATACATGGGCGTGTTCAGATCTAAAAGGTATCGCCTCAGGGTGTGACTTAATCAGAGTTTTAGAAAATTCTGCTAAAGCTGGGGAGGGAAATTGATGGTTCCCTGACCTTGGGAGTCAGTGCTGACTTTTACGGTGCAAAAGCCAGTATTGTGTCATGAAACTGTATCACTAAACCTTATCACCCTTATCAATAGGCATGTATTTTTCATGTTCAGGTTGCAAGTGAAAATGGAACAACCTTTCATTGAAGAGAATGAATGAATTCTGTACCTTTTATGGGACACTTAAGCTAGGTTAAACATCTCCTTTGCTATTTTGGAACCGGATTTTAAAAAGTTTTTGTATGGTTCCTCATTAAGTGTGTGTTTGTGTGCCTTCCTTTGTCTGTGTGTTTGTGTGTCTCCCTTTGTCTGTGTGTTTGTGTGCCTGGGGAAGGGGGTGAAATGGGGTAGAGGGAGCTGTCAATCAACTGTTTTTACAGCAAGCCTATATGATTAAAAAATTTATGTAGAATGTTACCCTGCTGTTTGTCAAATATATTTTCTCCTCAGATGCAGCAAAAAAAAGTTTGCTTGATGTCTAATCAAGCAACGCTGCTCCTTCTGATTTGAAGGAGAACTCAGAAAGTTAGTTTTTTTATTCTTCTTCATTTAAGTATTATTTTTTAATTGCAGTGTATTAAACATAAAATCTGGTACAATCTTTAAAAATAAATAGGACCTAACTATAAATGGGCCCTGTTGTGTTTTTATCTTTGACAAGCAAGTAATTGCTTCTCAAATTTATCAGTTTGTTTATGCAAAAACCATTTACCAAGCCTAGCTCAAAAGCATCAATTTCATCATTATCATCTTATTAATTTAGCCAAGC
The DNA here is from genome assembly GCA_004026665.1 of Murina feae. Classification (NCBI taxonomy): domain Eukaryota; kingdom Metazoa; phylum Chordata; class Mammalia; order Chiroptera; family Vespertilionidae; genus Murina; species Murina feae. The sequence continues at coordinate 31,021 of PVJC01003644.1, forward strand.
TATAACACAGCTGATTATTCCTGAGTAATATCCTCTGCAGCACATCATGTGTGGCAAAACCATCTGTACAGTACCTATTTAATAAATAAACCCTCGGCTAAATGTCTCTGTTTATTGAGAACTAATGTTTATAGAAAATATAATGGAACTCAATAAATAACTCAGCTTCATCAACCTGCATATGAATCAGTGCGAAGAACGCTGACATCATCACCTTTCAAGTACCCGAGAAAGCAAAATTACCCAAAAGAGCTATAGAGTCAATATTAAGGCATTAAAACTGCAATGAAGGCATATTAATGCTTAAAACTTCATTGTTGGCGGTGGAATTGGCACAATGGACATATTTTATAACTCTAGAAATACTTAGGCTTTATGGCTGCTGCTTTGTTGACTGCTTTGCACTTAATGTAGTTTTCCACTTTAAATAAAAAAAACCCTCAAGATCTTTAAAAAAAAAAAAGCCCAAGAAAATTGCTGATTCTAAGCATTCATTTTTAAAATAATGCAAACTGCTGATTCCAATTGTTCAGATAAGGAAAAAAGCACCAACTTCTTTAACTCCATGTTCCCTGAATTCATATTAGTAGCAACTAGATATTTTAGGGCGTAGATTTTTTTTTTAAGTCACAAATTTTTTAAAAAGCTTTCTTCTACAGATTTATGAAAGGAAGATTATTCCGAGTGATATTGTTAGTACCAGTGTGAGAATGAGTAAATCATTTTGCAAAGCCAAGTGATGTTTTGGCTTTTTTGGACCTTTATTATTAATACTGTATTTTAAGAATAATAGGCATGCCCCAAATTAAAGGTGCACAGTTGGTTAACACATTCATATTCTCTCTCATCACCAGGACACTTTTAAAAATTTAGAATAATAACTTGAATTTTTTGCTATTACAAGTCCACAGAAGGAAAGCAGATTGTTTTGAAATAGGCCGACAAAATGGGTTCATTTCTTTTTTTAAAATTTAAATTTATCTTTATAGTTGAAAGTGTTACAGATGTCCCATCTGCCCCCCTCCTCCATCGACTCCTTCTAGCCTCCCTCTCCCAGGCCCCAGGCCTTCACCATCTACTGCCTGTGTCCATGGGTTATACATATGTGCAAACAAGTTATATGGTTGATCTCTTCCCACCCATCCACCGGTCCTTGCCTTCCCTCTGAGATCTATCAGTCTGTTCCATGCTTCTATGTCTCTGGATCTATTTTGTTCATCAGTTTATTTCATTCTTTAGATTCCACATATGAGTGAGATCATGTAATACTTATCGTTCTCTGACTGGCTTACTTTGCATAGCATAATATTCTCAAAGTCCCTTCATGCTGTCTCAAAGGGTAAAAGCTCCTTCATTTTTTACTGCTGCATAGTATTCCATGGTGTAAATGTACCAAAGCTTTTTTATCCACTTATGTGCATAATAATTTAAATTAAAAATGGGTTCATTTCTCAGAACTTGTTTTAAAAGTCTATCTTTTCACACCTTGCTTTCCAAACGTAAGGGTTTACTGAAGAGGACAATCTAAGACAAAATTGTTTTTATTTATTGATCTTTGCATGCAAGTCTACTTTTTAGCATCCTTATATTCCACTTCTACCTTAAAGTGTCCTTGTCACGAAGCTTACAACTACCCTGCCCCAGTGCCCACAAGACTTCAGGATTTTAAAAAAATATATACTTTTATTGATTTCAGAGAGGAAAGGAGAGGGAGAGAGAGATAGAAAGATCAATGATGAGAGCGAATCACTAATGGGCTGCCTACTGCATGCCCTACACTGGGGATCAAGCCCGTAATCTGGGCATGTGCTCTGATTGGGAATCGAACCGTGACCTCCTGGCTCATAGGTCAATGCTCAACCTCTGAGCCACACTGGCCAGGCAGGACTTCAGGGTTTTAGCAAGGCCCAAACCTGCTGCAATTTGGAAGCAAGCAGAGGAGCAAGCACTGGCCTTTGGAGGACAGTGGGCTCCTTTTCCAGGCTCACTTGCTTCTCTCTCTGCGGGTGCAGCTGGGACCCTCACCTGGCTTCCTCTCTTCCAGGTGAAGACTTGTGTGTTCACACCTTGAAGACTTTTCCCAGGGCCATGAGCTATTTGTAAAGTCTGAACAACGAAGGCACAGAGCTGCTGATATATCTTTCACATGCCAAGCTAAAAGCAGGGTTTTTTTTTTTTTTTTTTGCTTTGTTTTGCTACTATTCAAAACATCCTATATACAAAAGCCTAATATGCTAAGTGTCTGGTGTCATCTGGTCATCAACCAATCAAAGTGTAATATGCTAATGATATGCTAAGGCCGCTCAACCACTCACTATGATATACACTGACCACCGGGGGCAGACAGTTGACTGTTCGACCAGTCGCTATGACATGCACTGACCACCAGGGAGTAGATGCTCAGTACAGGAGCTACCCCTTGATGGTTAGTGTGCTCCCACAGGGGGAGCACTGCTCAGCTAGAAGCCGGGTTCACTGTTGGTGAGCACAGTGGCAGAGGCAAGAGGGCACAGGTCAGCCTGAGGGACCCCCTCCCCGCCGAATGCATGAATTTCATACACTAGGCCTCTAGTTTAATTATAAGTCTCACCAGAGAAGGAGGGCCAAGTGTGATAACTGAAGGAATAATATTCTCTAGTCGGCAGATATCACCTTTTCCCTTAGATGCTGGTTCCATTATTTCTAGATGTATAATCTTTATTTATTGTTCAGTGTTTCAATTTATCCAGTGGGCTCTGTGGTTTGCATGGAGCCTACCCATTCCCCAAACCCAGGCGGGCTGGGGGTAATTGTCACAGAACCCCTGGACCTCCTTGATCAGGCCAATGCCTCCAACAAAATGAATCCCACATCAAAAGAGCAGAAAGATAGTGAAACGGTGCCAGTAATTGCCTTGTGGGGCCACTCAGCTTAAACAGCTTAACGCTTGCAAACACGGCACCCACACGACCCAGAAGAACACTTTTGTTCCAGGGTTTCAATTGCAAGCTCGGGAGCCAGCGGCTCTGAAACCCTCTGTTTGGGAGCCAGGGCACACAGCGGGCCCTGACACATGCCTCTAAGTAAACCTGTGTCGGGCTAGTCAGCAGTTTTGAATAGTTCGGGTTTGGTGACCAAAGTCAACTTCCCACATATTTTGTCACAGCTGGTCCCAGGTCAGCTGAAGGCTGCTGGATTGACTGATTACATGTGGTCTCTGATGATCTGTGGTTTAACATAGCAGAAATGGTGGAGTGTTAGCCACAGAGCCTCACAGGGTCTGGCCCTCCTCTCCCTGCCCCCCCCCCCCCCCCCCCCCCCCCCCCCCCCCGGCTCCTGAGATTAAGCAAAGTAAATTTGCATCTATTTGTTCTGAGTCTACTTCAGTGTCTAGTTTCCCATCGTGTAATCCATAAAGTCACTTTCATTCCACTTTAAGGAATCGATTTTAGATATTTCCGATGAGAGGTGATGTCAGGTCTTACCATTTTGAGGCAAGAAATCAAAATACCAATGCTAATCACCCACCCTGCAGCCCTGTGATGGGCAGCAGGGGCTGTGCGTGTACCAGAGGGAGAGCCGGCCTCCCAGCAAACGTGAGTCGCTTGGATGTCTCTGAATGCACTGGCCCGACACAATTCTTAAACCAATCCACCCTGATCAAGTCCTTCGCACCCATCTTTTAAAAATATATATTTTATTGATTTTTTACAGAGAGGAAGGGAGAGGGATAGAGAGTTAGTAACATCGATCAGCTGCCTCCTGCACACCCCCTATTGGGGATGTGCCTGCAACCAAGGTACATGACCTTGACTGGAATTGAACCTGGGACTCTGCAGTCCGCAGGCCCATGCTCTATCCACTGAGGCTGCGCCCATTTTTAAAGGAGTGGTCATTTAGCTAAGAACCTACAGCAAGGACCTTTGAGCTTGACAGACCACAGTTCAGGGTCATAATGCCAAAGCCACCAATGCAAAGATAAACCTTTCTCATAGGCTGAGCATACTCTTGGAGAAATCTAGGAATCAGCCAATCTGATGTGTTTCTGTTGGATATTAACTATAAAAGGGTACAATTATAAAATAGGTGGCACATTTTTGGTTTTTGTTCTTCTTTACAAGGAATGGAAGAATTTGGTTTTAAATATAATATTGTCATAAATACCAAGAAGATGTTAGGTTGAGTTGGAGGATTTTAGCTTTAGTAAAATGTTCATCCAATCCCGCAACAATTTTTATCAGGTGCCTGCACTGTGCTAGGTATTGGGGTACAATGAGCACCAGAAAATATTGTCCCAGTTCCACGGAGTGCACACCATCTTGCAGAGAATGAAAAGTTATAGGAATAAATGCCAAAGTCAACCATGAAGGACTGACACAAAATGGGGGGAGGGGGGACACTTCCATCAGAGGAAATAGCTCTTTAAAACACCTGCAGTGGTGACGGAATCCATGGCACATACGAAGAACCGAAAGAATTGCACGTTTAGGTGGCAGATAGCAAGAGCCATCCGGTGAGAGATGAACCTGGAGAAGCTGGTAGGGTGATGTTAAGAACTTTGGTTTTCAGAGCGATGTTTTAGTTAATCCATGTCATCCATGGCTCACCGGAGAACTTATTAGAGAGTCCCAAGGCAAACATATTTGTCATCAGCTGGTACTAAAATGTTATTCACTCCTTCAATTGATATTTTATTAAACACCTCTTCCCTGCAAGGCATAGGCCTGGGCAATACAGAGGTGATCCCCGTGGGCATGGCCCCAGCTGTCACGAAGCTTGCAGGCTGTCAGAAAAGGTACACTGAATGGATACAGGTGCACCTAGCATTGGAAAGGAGGATGTGCAGGGTGTAGTTTGGAGAACCATTTCGGTGGGGTGGCTGGGGATGCCTCCCTGAGCGAGTGATTTAAACCGACGTGTACAGGAAAGGCAGAGTTCAGAACCATTCGATGCCACTGTGGACACTGAGGAAGAAAGCGGAGGAGGCGAAGTTAAATGCAAAGAGAATGCAGGGCTTGAAGCTCAGTGACTATGTCTAGCTGACAGCGAAAACTCTGTTTAACCATGGAAAATGTGGTTGATTGACTTCTTCCATTTTCCTCTAAACCCACATGAATACTGCATTTTGAGGAATGAAGTGAAGTAGTTCATCCTAAAACACACAGGTTAGCCTAGCTCAGGGCCCCCAGGCCCACTGTTGCACAAGGTCCCCTCTTGTCCTTCACCAGAACCATATTGGCTCATCACTTCGTTACCACTGGGTGTCATTTCCGCCTCTTCGTTTGCTGATAGAACATCTCCTGATGCTAAGGATTGCTTTCTCCTGCTGTACCCAAATTTGCAAACACAAGTTCGCGTCCACACATTTTATCACCCATGTAAGTCAGAGCAGGATGATTGCCTAAAATTCTGCCCAATGATGATAATTCACAAAAAAGTTCTAGAACTTGGTTATTATCATCCCTCATGTTTAGAATTGTCGTTGCTTTTGAATAGCACCGGAGTAATTTTCATTTTTCTTCAAGTATAAGAAAAGATCAAGAATATGCCTACTTGTAGGATGAACTTCACCTTTTTTTTATTTAAAATTTTTTTTTTACTTCCTTTTCAATGGGACTGAGTCTAGGAGGTTTAGCTACATTAGATGGAAAGTTTGATTTAAGAAAGAAGTCATTTAGAAAACGAACACCTATTAGTTGGTCATAATGTCCTCAGAATGATAGAGTAGATGCTAACCGCAGCCAGCTTAATATAGGTGATGTACCTTTAAATCTCTTGGCCGCCTAATGTCACATAGACATAGTATTTAGATACAGACCATTAATGTATGTGTCTGAAAACTGTGTGAAAATGTTTATCAACTAAAGAGAATTTTACTTCAGAATCAGGAGGTTGTTAGTAAAATTAAACTACTTATTCCATTAAGCTTTAAAGCTATGTATTTTTTTGTTAAGCAAATGCTTTGTAAATATCACTGTGTATGCTGAGGGAATCTACAAGTTGGTGTTTAAAATATTCACCAGGTCAGTGACTTTTAACCATTAGACCCAATACCCCTTTTTGATAATATAGATTTTATGATGATTAATTTGGTAATCAAATGAAATTCACAGATAATTCCTACCTCCTGCAATGTTACAATTATAACACATAGGGAATGTAAAAGGAAAGTGTATAATAATAGACAGGTATGTAATCTGTAACTGCTCAGCCTCCACTATGTCAGCAGGCAAAAACACCCATCAACATGGCCAAATCGCCCCTGGGGAGACCCACTGCCAAAGTCATGGGGTTCCCAGAGGTTCTGCATAATTACCTGATCACTCTTTGCTCTCTATCCGGTTCTAGACATAGTCTTTGGCATGGACCAAGTGCTCCATTAATATCCAGTGAATGTTGAATGAGCAAAAGGAAAGCAACAAACACTGCCCAATCCAAACCTTCTCCTACAATTATTTTTCATTTACTCGTAATGGAAATTTAGTTGAATAACATGCAAGGCAAGGGGTTGGCTCCTCACGTGTTCCAAGAACTGGGTGCAGGGTGTACGCTGTGGGGACTTAAGGACGAGGGGAGTGGGCCTGCCCAGCCAGGGAGCTGAGAGAGCTGCTGCTGGTCTCAGAGAGAGCGGCGTGGCTCACGTACGCGTTTCAGCGGCAGCCGCTCTGGGCCTGGTGCTGGGCCAGCGGCAGAGGACTACAGGCTAACATGGCCCTGTGCTCCCAAGGGGCCCGTCAGGGTGCATCCCACTCCTGCGGGCATCAGGAGCCAGGGAGGAATGCACATTCCCAGGCCCTGCCTGGGACAGTCCCCTCTGCATTTTTTTAAATTTATTACATACAGTTTTACAAAGATTAGTACATATATCTCTTTTTTTCCCCCTGCCCTTCTCCCGCCTCCCCTACTCCCCAGTGTTTTGTGTCCATTGGTTATGCTTAAATGCATGCATAAAAGTCCCTTGGCTGATCTGTTACCCCCCCACCAACCCTCCCTGTCCTTGTTGCTGTAATTTGACAGTCTGTTTGATGGCAAATGTTAGAGATACATTCTGATGTAATCCATGGGTTTCACATTAGGAAACAACGGGTAGAAGTGAGCAAGAACCTGTATTCCTCCTGAGAATTTTCAGTATTTGGAAAATAAATGGCAGCCCTCTGGTTGAATTCTGAGAATCATCTTATTTTTAAAAAATGAATTGTTATTTTTGAAAGTATTACAGATGTCCCATTTTCCCCCATTGACCTCCTCCACTCTGTACCCCCACTTCTCAGGTCTTCACCGAACTATTGTCTGTGTCCATATATGCATATAAGTTCTTTGATTTACTCACCCATCCACCCCTGCCTTACTTCTTGTAGTCATTTCAGAAGTAAGGTGAATGCAAATATGAGAGGGTATATTTTAAGGCATCATGGAAAGCCTGATGCCATTGGAATGCTTTAACATTCTTGTGACAGTAAAAATAATCTTGGTTATAGGGCTTACAAATGTATTTGCTTTCTTTCTTTTGCTAGTATTGCAGATGGAAATGTATCAAAGATGGAAGGCTATTGAGAAGAACCAAGTTGTTTTGTTTTACAGGATAATTGTTTTGGGGGAAAGAGATCTTTAAATATTTAAAATCAAGTAAGTTCTGTCTTTGTTTGTTTTGTTTCCTGCTCTGTGCCATCTTTATAAAAGCTGTTTTGACTTAAATGCTGATGTCAGCTATAAAATAACACAACAAATTAGCTATATCTCTTTTTAAAAAAATGTATTTTATCGGTTTTTTTACAGAGAGGAAGGGAGAGGGATAGAGAGTTAGAAACATCGATGAGAGAGAAGCATCGATCAGCTGCCTCCTGCACACTCCCCACTGGGGATGTGCCCACAACCGAGGTACATGCCCTTGACCGGAATCGAACCTGGGACCCTTCAGTCCGCAGGCCGATGCTCCATCCACTGAGCCAAACCAGTTAGGGCAAATTAGTTATATCTCTTATTAGACATTTTAAAAATTGTCTTATTAGCATCATCGTATACTAAAACTATTTCTAGAAAAATTTTTATTGTCTTTTTAAAAGAAACTTTTGGATTAATCAAAGCATTTACAGTTTTTCTCATTAGGTTAATATTTTATTTTCATGTGCCTTGTCCAAAGTTTTAAACTGTAATTGCAATCATACCTTCTCTCCTGACACATGTCCTTTTAACACATCTGACACATTTTCAATACAGAGTAGCTGCCTCAGGTATAAACAGATCAACTTCCTCCTCAGTATACTTCAGACCAATACAGACTTTTTCACTGTATATCGTTGAATCCACTTTTGCAAAAGATAATTGGATGGAAGCAGAATAACAGACTTCCCAAGTTTTACTGTCGCTCAAAATAAAGGGGAATTGGTGTTCTGGTTCATAAAGGCCTGGAGTTGTAAATAATTTCAGTATCTTTCTTCAGGATCGGGGCCTCCACCCGTTCATTTGCTCACTGCCACACCCTCTCCTAACCACGTCCTCAGGAAAATGAAGCATCCAGCCAAGGAACTCTGATTTTGAACCACAAATCATCTACCTTTTGAGTAACCTCATTCTAATGAATCACAGCTTCACACATTGTGAAAAGCAATCAGTTGACACAGTTCAGTCAATCGCTTTGTCTATGGGATGGTAAACATTTGGTTTTATTAATTTTCTGAACTGATATTTTATTTTTAAATTTGTGTTAGTACAATAAATACCCGGGTGTTTTTTTTTTAAATAAGAGAATTTATAGAACACCAAAGATTATAGTTTTCCTTCTTTTAAAATTAATAATTCTCATGGTACATTTAAATTAAACAGAATGATAAAAAACCACACATGTTTGCTTTATTATTTTAAGCCGATAAATGGTAAGAAGTTTGACTTGTCATTCTTTGGAATGGACCTCTAAGTTATTAAGAGCAACTTTAAAATAGAGGAGTAGATGTGTCTTTATCGGGACACATTTTTATAGAAAGTTTTCCAAAGACAATGTGTATGGGAAAAACCTTTTTTTCAGATGAGTTATTTTGTGGGTATATATATTCAATTGTGTGCAGAGCATTCTGAACAGTTCTTGATTTTCAGTTAGATTTTCTTGTTTTGTTTTACAAATAAGTTTACAAATAAGTTTCAGTTTACTACTGAAAATCTGCAGGAAAAAAAATTGATTTAATTCCCATTTCAGGCCTTCCCAAGGAGACTCAATTATGGAAGTGAGCAGAAGGTCACATTTTGAGAGAACCTTGCTCTTTCCTATTTATTCTCAGAGTATGGACATTAAGAAAAAAAACAAAACGACCCAGCACATGTCAAATAGAGAAATGACTTTTAATATCAACGCATGCAGTTTCCACAGACTTCCTGGTGTTCCCATAATGAATAAAGACTCAGGAACTCCGGTCCCAGGACACAGACAGGCACACACAGGCTGAGCCAGAGTGGTGGGCAGTCGTGTGGAGTGGCATGCGTGAGGGTGTCATGCTCCTGAGATCAGCCCTGGTAACACACCACACGCGACACAGGCAGAGCTCGCCCCAGCCTGGTGCTACACCGGGAGCCTAGGGCCGTGTGGCAAGTAGGCCCTAGACTTCTGTCCAGAGAATCCGAAATCATCACCGTTCGTGCAGCCGAACTCTGAGTTTCCGGCCCAGACCGAGCTCCGGTTCAAGTCGATGAGTGTTTCTCATTGTAGAAAGCTGTGTGTGTGCAGGACATGTTCTTTTCTTAGATAAAAACCTACCCGCAGCTCCTTCCCTACAAAACGAAACCAAACACATTGAGAACACATGTAAGCCATTTCTCCATGGGAAAGGCCATTTGTGGTTAACACAGAAAGTATTTATGGTTTCGCTGTTAATTGTGGTTTCTTTGTATTAGCCAAAAAAAGGTAGCATTTTTTTTTTTTCATGGTAGGAATAGTCTGAAAGCAATAGCTTTTCTGAAAAATGTCCAAATTTTCTAGGGTGTGAGGGGATGGCTGAATTTCTAGTATCTTCTAAACAACAAAGGAGCAGAGGCAACCTACACATTGTGTTTTCAATTTGAATACACGTTTATTTAAAGTTGTCTTCATTTCTCTTTGGTACATTTCCACGAATCAAGTGTGTATAATTATTTTTATACAGTATTTAAAGCTTTGGTGCATTTTAGTTTTTTATTATAATTGTTATCTAGGTTTATTAAAATTTCTTTCTGGGCCAGTGCTGTTTTTGGAAATTGTTAATTGCTTTTTTAATGGAAATTATTAATTTTACAACTGTTAATGTGTACATGTTAATTCATCTAATAGTGGGACTCCTTTATTTCTTCCTACCTTTCTTCATTTTCTTCTTTCTTTTAGTCTTTTTTTCCCTATTTTTTTTGAATTGGAAATTGAAGAATCATTGCAGTGTTGAAATATATTAATTATGTCATATTGCTAAGAGTATAATTTTCAACTGCATGTTGGCAAGAATTCTGTAACGTGGGTAAGTGAATTCAAAAGGTTGATTAAATGTGAAAACAGTCAGACTTATTAATTTGAATGTACAATTGTGGGGTCTATACCATAATAGTTTTAGCAGGCATTTTCATGAGGCTGTGTTTTAACATCCAAAGAAGGCCCATAAACACTATTAGAAGGTGGAAAAAAGAGACAATTGTGATTATTAGGTCAATAACCAGAATCCTTAGGAAGTTAACAAATTAAGTAGTTTTTTGTAAGTATTCTAGCTTTTATTATCTACAGCAAATATTTAATAATTTCATCATTACACAATTTTATTAATAACTTTAGAGAAAGCAATGATGTATAAATATTAGATTATACTTTATTAAATTTCATTAAAAACAAGTGTTTAAATCATATGATCCTAATTGCCTCTTTTTGAGTGTGGAGAACATTCTTTATGAAAATGCTTAAAGTACAATTTATCAATTTAATCACGACATTCAAGTGTATGTGAAATTGAGTCTAAATGAACATTTTATGATAAACGCAGTTTTCTAGATCTGCAATTACTCAAAGATCATGTACAAGGCTGTTAACTTTGTAAGTACTGCTGTGTCCATTGCTAAGCACTCATATAATTCTTGGTTTTAAGTTACGAACACCAAATACATTGGTACATTTACATTTGCACAAAAATTAAAAATATTTCCAGTAAAACGTTCAAAGCTTTTTGGTATATATTTTGCCCCTCCTTTTTCTTACAAATGGAATGTTAAACTGGAATATATTTGACATTTATGAACTTTGATTTGCTGATATACCATAAAACTTCATATCTCTCAAATTATATTGTAATATTTTTGTATAGGGTATAATATTAAATATTTGTATGACATGATACCATATTTATGTATACATTTATATAATATTTTAAAACATATTGCTAACCATGGGAGATATGTCTTTCATGTCTTGTCATCTTTACTTTAAAAATCATTAACATTTTCAGAGATAATGTTCATAGAAGTAAACATTTCTCTGCGAAGTTGTTACGAAAAGGGATAAAATCTTAACTAGGGCTTCATTTTAATAAATGTGTTGCATTTTTTTTTCTGTTATTAACGTCAGATGCAAATAATTTCTGATCCTAGATAGTTTTCTTTTGCATAGCAGAACATGATGTATTTATTTTTCCTCATGTTTTCATGCAGTAATGCAAATATTAAGGTAGAATGACCAAAAAACCGGAATCAGCCTTTACTAATGTTATACTTCCATTACGTGTGTGTAATAATAATGATACTCAAATAGAAGAAAAACCCAGGCACAGGTTTTTCACGTTTGGCTGTTGGTAAACCATCACAGCAGGAATTCACAGTGTCCGCCTGTGTCTCAGGTGTTCAAGCCGCGTTTTCTCCGAGGAAGTGTCTTACCTTTCCCTGCCGCCTTTTTGGGATCCTCAGACATTGCACTTGAGCTTTTCCCTTGTCATCTGCTTGCATGGTGCCCGTCAGACTGTAGGGGGCACTCCTCAGCTATCACAAACACGACCTTGCAATCCGTCCTTTTTGTGGCTCTGAGTCGGATTTCATATGCATTATTTTATCAAGACATTTAGTCTTAAAAGACTTCCTAGTTCATCTTTAAAGCACGGATAGCCATAATGGGATAAAAAAAAAAAATAAAAAGATCTCACATAGGTATCTAGGTGGGCACATGCATTCCGGAGGATGTTCATACAAACGTGTAGCACTGTGTTGTGCCTGGGCAAGTACTGGCTTCTCAGAGCGCTGTCCTTGTTATTCTTCTCTCGGGGGAGCTCCGGGTGGGTTTCATAATACCCAGACTTTTATTATTATACCTCAAGTCTTGTCTCTTTGCCTTGAGGACTCCCAGGGAGCAGAGTGCGGAATGATCGTGATTTATGTTTGGGAAGAGGAACCACAGAGTTTTTACGTAGAATTATACGCTGTGCAGTACACCGAAGCTTATAAACAGCTTATCTGTAATGGGGGCGAGATATTGAATTTAAGCTTGTGTGTGGCCTTCTCTCCACTCCCTTCCCTCCACCTTCTCTTCCTCCCTCTCCCCATCCCAGGCAGACTACTTGTGTGGCAACGCTAAGAGCCCTTTCAGTACGTAATGATAGGGGCCCTCACACATCTGCACCTTCTAGGTTTGCCTCAGCTGCTGGGGCAACTGCTTTGGGCTTTTTATAGCTTTTAATACTTACCTCTCAGAGGAGCCCTTAGCCTTGGCCACTCTGATCTGTTGCGGACTGACTTTCTCTCCACGCTCAACCTCTCCCTGGCCTCTGGGCCAGCTCCCTGTGCTGCTCTGAGGAAGGCAGCTCTCAGCTCTCTGTGACTTCCCTCTCCTTCCTCCCACCCAGGACCAGCCCTCAGCTGGGTCTGAGACCTCCCCTCCCCCCTCCAGACTCTTCCTCCAAAGTCATTGTCCCAGTGGTGAGGCCTCCCCTGGTCGCCCTCCTTAAAACTGCAACCCTCCCTTACTGGACCCTGAATTTCATGTCCCTGCTTCCCGCCTTTATTCTTCCAGTCCGTGGCACTCACTACCCCCTGCCTGCCAGATACTTCACTTAGGAGTTATCCTTCCTCCCTCAGCCCGTGTCCCAGGGCCATGCCACTGCCTAGACAGGTCTCTGACATGTGGTCCGTGCCTGGTAATATTTGCTGAACGAATGAACACATTTTAGTATATCATCCACGTCCACATCTGTGATTCAGGCAGGATTTGAACCGTGGTCTGTCTTTTCTGTTTTGACACTTGCTCTCTGATGAAATGAATCCCTGAAAATGCTGTGATGTTATCTTGTGTTGGCCTCTTTGGTTATTTCCTTCAACTGAAGACTTTGGCATTATCACCTCTAATAAATCTGGTGCAGTAATTTGTGAGAGATGTCAGGGCTCGCTCTCTCTCTCTCTCTCTCTCTCTCTCTCTCTCTCTCTCTCTCTTTCTCTCTCTCTCTTCCCCCGTTGGAGGGAGCATGTTTTTGGATGGGGTTTGGAATTAGTGGGGCTTAGGAAATGAAGATTCCATGTGGAAGGACTTCCCCACTTTTGGTAAAATGATAAAGCGATGAAGCACTCCCGACTTGGACAAATGATCTTGAACAGAAATATTCTGTAAAAGTCTCCTCCTTCTACAAATTTTTGGGAACAGAAATAATTGGTGACAGGCCCTTACTTTTCCTGTTCCTCCCAGCCTTCCTCTCATATCTCCAAGACCTCAGGGTGATTGTGACCACCCGGAGTCATATTTTAAATATTTCTCCTGCAAGAGGTGGCACGTTTAATGCCGTGCATAACATTATATGGCCACATGGCGCTACGTTACATAGGTAAGTGCAGAAGGAGCTATGCTAGAGCCTTTTCACATGTCAGTTTACTGAATCCTTAACCCATTATACAGACAAAGAAACTGGAATTTGGGGAGACTGCATACTTTCCCCAAATCGAAAATTTAGTAAATGAGGGTGCTTGGGTTCAGAGAGTTGTCTCTTTCTCCAACCTGTGTTCCTTTCAATGCATGATGCTGCCTTCAGGATTATGAACTCGATGTGATTGGCTGTAATCTCTGAAGGACTTTCTGGGAAGTTTTCAGGAAGTACTGTGAGCAGACTAATTTTTTTAAATTTTGTTTTATTGCTTAAAGTCTTACAACGAGTGTTAGATAGGTCACCATTTTTTCCCCTTGACCTTCCCCTCTCTTCCCCTATCCCCCAGTGTCTTGTGCCCATTGATTATGCTCATATGCATGCATGCAAGTCCTTCAGTTGATCTCTTAACTCCCTCCAACCCTCCCCAGCCTTCCAGCTGTAGTTTGACAGTCTAGTCTATGCTGTTCTGCCTCTGTATCTGTTTATGTTTATCAATTTATAATGGTCTTTATTATCCATAAATAAGTGAGATCATGTGGTATTTTTCCTTCATTGACTGGCTTATTTCACTTAGCATAATGCTCTCCAGTTCCATCCATGCTGCTGCAAATGGTAAGAATTCCTTCTTTTTTACAGCAGCATAGTATTCCATTGTGTAGCTATACCGCAGTTTTCTAATCCATTCATCTGCTGATGGGCATTTAGGCAGTTTCCAAATCTTAGCTATGGTAAATTGTGCTGTTATGAACATAGGGGTGCATATATCCTTTCTGATTGGTGTTTCTGGTTTCTTGGGATATATTCCCAGAAGTGGGATCACAGGGTCAAATGGGAGTTCCATTTTGACAGTCAACAAGATTGCATAGCTATGCCAGGTGATAATAACTGTCACTTACTGCAGCAGGTCCTTGTTCTGCTGTGGCTTGCCGCGGACATCACTCAGCTCCTGCTCAGGACCTTGGGTGACCCAGCATGAAGGGCCTCCCCTGCCTTGCCCCTCAGAGCTCCCTGCCCAGCCCTCCAGAATTCTCTTAATAATTAAATTATCATTACTGCTTTCTCATTGGACAGTGGAAAATCAGAGGCCTTGGCAGGGGCAGCTCTGGAGGAAGAGGAGTTTTAATTCTTATTAATAAGATGAAATGAGCTGAGCAGAAGGAGCTGTGTGTAACAGGGAAGCATTAAGATCCAGGTCCTCTGTGATAGAGAGAGGAGCCCTCGGTCTCCATGGGCCATTCCTTAGGGGCCGAGGAATCCTGAATGTACTGGACACAGTGGGGAGGAGTGGACGAAATGGAGCCTTTGAAAAGTAGTGAAAGAGAAGAAAATAATTAATGAATCGAAGTTCTCAAACGGCATCAAAGAATGTATCTCAGACAATGGTAGACAGTTTGGTATTTTAGAGGAATAAAAGTTAAGGGGAAAATACATAGTTAATTACATCCTGTTCATCCATCCTTCCAATCATGTTCTATATATTTGGGAACTCAATGGTGATGGGAGTGAAAACAGTACATTGATCAGGAATGGCACTGCAGGCATCCTGTGAATCATTATAACAAAATAATTTTTTATTGGAAATAATGTCAATATTGTTAAAATTAGGTTATATATATATATATATATATATATATATATATATATGTAATGCATACTATCAACAAATACATTTTCTTTGCCTCGTCTTATAGTCTAATATCAAACATGTGGTCCTTTCTATTTCCCATGTCAAGTCTCAAGAGCAGGCATCGACTCTGGAAAGCAACAGGCACAGATAAGTCATTTCTAGGTGGGGAGTGATGACCCAACCATTACAGGTACATGCTACGACCGATGACAATACCATCTCTGCTCCCTGCATTTATATGTTGTATCTATGGTATGACTTACCTTGGAAATGTGCCATCAACAGGTAGATTTCTTCCTGTCTGAGCCCTCCCTCATTGTGGAACATGTGAATACAGTTCTGAAATTAACACACTGTGACAGGCATGTAACAGGGATGCTAAAATCAAAACTACCTCTGCTTGGCGCTGCGAGCAACTATAGCAATAGAGCATTGTATACAGACCCAGCATGTGGTATTAAGTGTTTGGTTAAAGTGTGATTAAGAAAAATGAAGAGATCTTTCCCCTGTAAGAGCAAGCATTCAGGCATCCTGTGCTGTTCAGATTCATTCAGAAAAATACCCAGCGCCTCATGTTGCTCTTCCCAGCTGCATGGCTCGCTTGGTCTTACTACATCATTTCCTCTTGTTTACAGATACCATTCTTTGCCTGCTACATGACAGATGCGCTTCTTGGCCCCTCCTTCTTCATGATGCTGTAGACTTAGGGCACATTTCTTAGGTTGAACTTGAGTTTGCTCTTAGAGGTTATTTCTTCTTGCCCTGAGTGCAGTTTTTCTGGGAGGACACATGCCTGAGCAGGTAGCTGAGTGTCCAGGAGGGCTGTGGCTTCCCGTACTGTGGCCAGCATTCGTTGTGCTTGAAGGAGCACACTTACAGCCCAGGGCTTCTGCATTGTTGACCTTCATTTCATTCTCATTGATGTTTTGGTGAAGGGGAAATATTTTTCTGCCCTCAGCCATTTAGGACTACAGACTGCTTTTGTTTTTCTCGGTATTATAACACAATGAGAGAGGCATGTTATATATAATGAATAGTATGTATGTTGACTGCAACATAGTAGAATTTTTTTTTGCCATTCAGAAAAAATATCAATTCCTTTCTGCTGTTTCTTTAGTTATTATTTCTGAAGTTCATTGTGCAAAAGAACTGAGACTTTAATATGGATCTAAATTGGCTTTGGTTTGCTTGAACGGCAGGCCATAAGGAAGGAGAAGAAAAACTCATGAAGTAATATGATCAGAACATTGGGAGTTATGTGGGAGAAGAAGACAGATAAAAACACGTACCTAGAGAAACACGGGCAGGAAAGAGACAGAGACAAAATAGTCCACATCAGGAGACAATTGAATGTATGCATACATCATGCATCCAACCTGGGCTTTGGCTTGTTTCTGATGGGAAGGCAGAAGGTGGAATAGCAATGGTGGGGCGGGTGGGTAGGTTTGGGAAGGGCCATTCATCCCGTCTCCATTTAGGAACACTGCGATGAAGGAGAGGATCCAAAGGCTTGTGGCTACGAACATTTTGGGGGGTTGGAGAAGTACAAGGTAGAAATGCTCTGGAGAGAAAATCGCCACTCATCATAGGCATGAAGAGGTGCTAGTCTGACGGAGCCTGCGTCTCCCAGTAAAATCCAGACTGTAGGCCGCGGATGGTAAAAATCAGTATTCCAAGACGTGTGCGTTTAAAATGGAAAAAAGACTGGTGGTTGGAAACGTCATTTTTCTTTGTTACTGTTTTTGAAACATCAGGGCCTCATCTTGTCTCTTGGGACTTTTCCCAGGAGGTCTAATTTTGCCGAAAGATCCAGCGAAGGCTTTGGAGTGAGTTTAGGATTCTAAATTAGTTGTATTTTGACTTTACTTGGATTTGTGGAAAACCTAAAAAAGCCAGCATCTAAGGGAGGCAATTCCAGGTTCTTCCTACCTCCTATGAAGTTGTATTTTGGTTGTTATGTCGGACACAGAAAAAGGAAAAAATATCCCTCTGAAAATGTTCGTGCAGTATGAACAGCTCCTCTGCGAGAACTCGCCTTCCCTCGATGAATGGAGTAGTTCCATTCCCAGAGGCATAATAGGGATTCCCTTCTGCCTTTCAGTTATTGTAACGTTGGAATAAATCCTCGCCTCCATTGTCTCCCTAGAGTAGGCATCCCTGGAGTGGATACACTAGAGACAATTTTACGTAATCAGAAGAATGAAAGGGACTAGGGGAATGGGGGCGAGGGATGGTTAAACAGAATTAGAGATTCAAGCTACCATCCAAATCAGTGAAGGCAGAATAGAGTGAATCAGAGTGTCAAGATGATACCTGGACTCAGGAAATAGAAACTGGAACTCAAAGTAGAGAAGTGAATCAGAAGCAAAATGCTATTGTACATGAACCATAAGTGCAGATCGGGGCTTTATGAAGGCAGGTGAACATACCTACATATGGTTTACCAGATAGATGAGCATGGAAATCGCCTTCCCTTATCATCTTTCCGAACTAGTAAGGACCAAAGGCTTGTGGCGGTGGTGTGAGGAAACTGAGGACGCAAGACCACGCATCTGACAGCCACACACGTTGTTACCTCAGGGCTGGGAGTGGTGGGTTCCAGAGTGCCCTAGAGGTTTGATTTTGGACAGGATGCCTGGGCTGTGAATCCTTGCACTTTCTGTAAATGACATCAGCATTCCTTGGCCTATGTCCTTTGGAAACATTTATTGCAAATTTAATTTGGTTAATTCACAAATCTATTTTTTACCTGTTAAATGTAATATTTGCCAACAAGTGATATGCCAGCTTCCTGCCAGGCTCCTCAAGGCAAAATGTGACTCATCAGTGGCTAAACAGCTTTTCTTGACATTGAATAAATTTCCGACTTCCTACTCAGCAATGATGCATGTATATAACTGACCTTAATGGGAAAATAAGGTCTTTTTACATTTTATCTCACTCAAGTTGTCACATAATTCTGCTTCATTGTGGACTTTTGTGTATATCAGTGTAGCTGGATTTATATGTACAGGGTCGGACAAAAGTAGGTTTACAGTTATGAATTGGCAAAACAGTTGATTCTTATGTTATTATTATTTTTAAAAATATGTTTGTATTGATTTTAGAGAGAGCAGGGGAGACGGGGAGAGAGATATAAACATCCATGTGAGAGAGAAACATCAATCCACTGCTTCCTGCATGCTCCCTACTGGGGATTAAGCCCGAAATCCGGGCATGTGCCCTGACCAGGAATTGAGCCAGTGACCAGCTGGTGCATGGGACAAGGTTCAACCAACTGAGCCTCACAGACCAAGGCTGTACTATTAACTATTAATTACTGTATTATTTTACATCTGAGCATATAAACCTACTTTTGCCCCACTATATATATATATATATATATATATATATATATATATATATATATATATAATATGATTTAAACAAATATAGATTTACATATAAAATACCCATAGCTACATAGAATAAAATGACACAAAATTCTTAACTTGCTGTTTTGTTTATTATTAATTGACTCTATGCTTCAAAGAAAATTCTCAAGCATATTTTATCTTAGCCTTTTAACAGCTCTTTAATGTGGAAAATATTCTAATTTTCCAGTAGGAGAGACAGATTCAGAGAGGTCGGAATGCTTTCTGTAAAACCGTGATTCAGATGAAGTTTGCACACTCCAAAGGCCATGTTCATTCCATTGTCTCACGTTCTTGCTTTCCCTACTGTTTCTTATTTGCAGTGACAACAGGGATCAGGTTGTTTTGCTGATACAGGCCACAGATTTTAAATGTAAGTGTGAAATTTATTGCCATAATACTTTTATTATAATTGTTGCCCTCCATTTCCAATAGCCCAAGACAGAATCCAATGGGGGAAATTTTGAAGAAAAACTTTGCATACCAGGCTTATCTCCCAAAAGACTTTTCGATGTGTATGGGTAATACATATTAGAAATATATGCCTAAGAATGCCCAAATTTCTGAATTCTTTTTTTGATAACCGCATCAAAGGTAATTCTTGAGGTTTAGAAAGATAAAAATATGCCTTGGAAAAACAAAAGAAAATTAGCAAAAATTAGTCCAAACACAAACACCACAAGAAAAACTGTATAACTATATACCCATAAGTATATGTTAATAAATTTAGCAACAAAAATATACAGTACTTCATGATGTGACTCATTATAAATGAATTTAACTGGATGGTGGCAGAACACGAATGCGCGCACAATGGTTACAGTGAATGTGCTAGTGTAGGCTTTCCTGTAGACCAAGTATTAGGGAAGAAAATTGCATACTTGATGTCTGGCGGTTTCTAGAATGCTGTTTTTGTTTACGGGTTGGGTAAATGCCAGTGGTTTCAAAAAATAAGAATAGAAATCCTCCATTATTGTGAAGTTATTTTAGAATAGCAGATGCGAGGCAGGTCATGGAATCTTTTTGTGACTGTTGGACAAGGGGATGAAATCAGATGCTCTCTCAAAGATCCAGGGTATAATGTTGACTTGGATATTCCTAGAATTAATATGGTAAATGCCTCCTGATATATGTGCTATGGCGGAATAACGGACTATTGGAATATTTGACCTAAAGGGTAATTGAAAACGGAATAACTCCTTCCCCTAGATGTAAATGAAGGTTGTTTATTTCAATGAAGTTGGAATAATGTTAAAACCTATAAATCCCCACTTTCTCTTCCCTCAGGGCTACTCTGACAGAATTTGTGGATGGCATTTTTAACTTGACAGAAGTAGCTCCTTAACTCATTTAAATTATTTCTGGGTAAGACCTACTGAATATTTGGTCATATATGCACGTTTCATCATCATAACCACTGAGGGGAAGTCGGTGTAGTCTGTGGAAAGGGATGTCCCAAACACCAAACATTGTTTCAAAAAGCTTGTTCCTTTCATTCCCAAGTCATGATATATATTTGAAAGAACTATTTTATGGGGAAATTTATAGAACTTAAGTAGATAAGCTGTTTACAAGGTGAAGAAGGCTTTGGGCCACTGGAAGATCTCTTGAGAAAAAAAAAGGGGGGGGTATGGATTTTAACATTATTCCAACTTCATTGAAATAAACAACCTTCATTTACACCTGGGGAAAAAAGTTATTCCCTTTTCAATTACCCTTTAGGTCAAATATTCCAATAGTCTGATATTTCTCCGTAGCACATATGTGAGGGGAGGCATTCAGCGTATTAATCCGAGGAATATCCAAGTTAATGTTATACCCTCGATCCTTGAGAGCACCTGGTTCCATCCCTTTGTCCAATGGTCACAGAAACATTCCATGACCTGTCTCACAACTGTTGTGGAGTTTTCTATTGTTAAGTTAGTGGGAGTTCCTTATATGTTTTGGAAATTAACCCCTTATCAGATGTATGATTTACAAAGATTTCCACCTATTCTGTGGGTTGCCCTTTTTTCTCTGTTTCCATGTGATATACGCCATTCTCAAAAAGTAAATAATAATAAAAACAACAATAATAATAGAACTTCCATATAGGCTAAGAATTCCACTTTGTGGTATTTGTTCAAAAGAACTGAAATCAGTATCTTAAAGAGATATTTTCACTTCCATCTTCATCGCAGCACTATTTACAATAGCCATCTTGTGGAAACTCCTAAAACTCCACTGGAAATGTTTTATATGCATACAGTGGAATTCCATTCAGCCTTAAAACAAGGAGGGCATCATTCAAAACGTGGCAACATGTATGAACCTTGAAGAAATTATGCTAAATCAAATAATCCAGTCACAGAAAGACAAATATTGTATGATTCTATTGTATGAGACACCCTAAATAGTCAAGGTCATAGAAGCAGAGAGTAGCATGGTGTTAGGTAGGGCCTGGTGGAGGGGAAATAAGGAGATATTAAAGGGTACAAAGTTTCAGTTATGCAAGATGAATAAGTTCTATAATCTGTGTCCACATGGTCCCAGTAGTTAGCAATGCTGTATTGTACACTTACAACTGTGCCCTTGCCACAATGAAGTAAAAAACAAAACAAAACAAAAATGTCTATTGTCTTTCTCCTCCACAAGGATGTAAACTCTTTGAGGGAAGGAATTGTCTCGGGTTCATTTTTGTATTCCTGGTGTTTAGCACAGTCCGTGGCACAACAGTAATTGTGTTTGGAGGGTAATGGACATAGAGGCATTGAGCTGCATCAAAGTGCTGAAGGTCAAAGGAACTAATTTCAGGGGGAGAGAGTCCTTTGTGCCTCTGGAAATGACTCCTCTGGGCATTTTTTGCTCGTTCATTTTTCAGAATAAAGTGAAATAATTTCTCTTGTACAGACCCATTTCCAGTGGTCAGAGTGCATGAATTTTGTTCCTCCTCTTTGTACTGGACCTCTTTAGTGGCAATAAATGTTGATATTCTTGGAAACAATGCCTGCCTAGGAATCTTGTATAAGCCTTTAAGGCTTTTGTCCATATTATGATAAGAAAATGGGCATGACTGGATTTACCAGACCTTCACGAGCTGACAGGTCTATGTTTGATGTATATTTGATCATGAGAGATTAACATGTTATGGCAGTGAATGTGGAGCAATGATAGTTTTAAAAAGTATTATGTTAATGTCAGTCGAGCAAACTCAAAACTTAATATATATGTATTCCGTGCCGTTTGTCTCATGTAAGAATTGATTTGTCAACAATCTTAACAAAAATGCAAGTAAAATACACTAAAAATTAGTTGACAAGAAAAATAAATGATGCCATAATCACAAATAAATACTAAAATGAGTATACATTTTTAAACATGTAGGTCAAGTTACATGTGGAGAAGCATAAGCAAATAGACTTCATTGCTTCAGGGGCTATAATTATTTCTAGTCAATTAGCTTATAAATTCCAGATTCTTTTTTATTTCACGGCACAATAATATGTGAATAAACACCCGCTTTTCAGAAGGAAAACCCTGCACTGTGGGCTTTGGCCAGGGAGGAGAATCTCTGTGTAATTTGTGTGCTGTCTTTCCCGAGCCATGTAATTTAGCTTTGATAAATAACACACGATACAGCTGGCCTTTCTTGTTGACCACCTCCAAAGACGATGCCTAAAAGGTTCACTGTAATATTTGCATAGAGTTGGGTCAGTGACCACAAGACAATGGCCACTCCAAAGCAAATACCAGTGGTGGACATAGTCGTAGAGAACAGGCAAGTCAAAGTACAGATGAGAGAAAGTACAGAACAGTGAGTGGGGAGGCCCACTTAGCTCTAGAATAAGTACTTCGAAAGGGAGAGGGGCTCCACTTACTGAGCCTAACTTACTATTATTATTTTAAAATATATTGTTATTGATTTCAGAGAGTAAGGGAGAGGGAGAGAGAGAGAGAGAGAGAGAGAGAGAGAGAGAGAGAGAGAGAGAGAGAGAGAGAGAGAGAATGAGAAACATCAATGATGAGAGAGAATCATTGATTGGCTGCCTCCTGCACGCCCCACCCTGGGACATGCAGACAGAGCCCACAACCTGGGCATGTGTCCTAACCGAGAATTAAAATGTGACCTTCTGGTTCATAGGTCGGTGCTCAACCACTGAGCCACGTGGGCCAGGCGAACCTGCCTTATTTTCTACCAGAAACCATTGTCATTATTTAAGATTTAAAGATATATTAAAAGTTGCGCCCTACATGGTTTGGCTCAATGGATAGAGCATTGGCCTGCACTGAGGGTCTCAGGTTTGATTCCGGTCAAGGGCATGTACCTTGGTTGCAGGCACATCCCCAGTGGGAGGTGTGCAGGAGGCATCTGATCGATGTTTCTCTCTCATCGATGTTTCTGACTCTCTCTCCCTCTCTCCCTCTCTGTAAAAAAAATCAATAAAATATATTTAAAAAAATTTTTTTTAAAAAAAGTCACAGTGTATAAAACAACAAGGAATTGATAGCTCTGCACTCAAATCCTAGTTTTTTTAATTACTCAAATTCTCTTTGGCTTTGGGATTATCATATCTATGCCTCAACTTCCTTATTTGTAAAAATGGGATAATATATTATTTTAGAGTCGAGAGATGAAATCAGGTCAGGTAGGGCAGTACCCGGCCCAGTAGCTGGTATGTCCACCAATGTTAGTTTTCTTGCCTCCACCCGTCATGCATCTTCCCATACAACATATATTTCTTGTGGGGCCATTTGTGTCAACTTGTTCTTGGCCCTGAGATTCCAAAACCACAATTCTAATGAAATACAGTTTCCACTCTGACATCCTAATTCTTCTTGTTGTGAATAATTTTTCAGGCAAATAAATGTGTGCGGCATCCCAAACGCGATCACAGACTCCTACCACCTAACTCTTTGCATATGGCAACTGATTCACTTCCAAGGTTCTCTTTACTCTTCTCTTTCACTTCTTCTAACTTGTAATTGAAAAGTCTTTCCTAAGCTCTCTGATTCTATGGAGTCTTGTTTTAGGCTAATCCCACCTCACTCAGTCACTGTGGTCATTTTGATGGTGTTCTAGAACTTTGTACACATTTGTGTGTCACTGTAGTTAGCCATACATGTCTAATATGTTTTTGGCAGTTTGAAAAGTTTTTCACATTACATTGTATGCAATTATGTAGAATAATTTCCTTTGGATTCCTAAATCCCAATAGTTTCTCTCAAAGCAATTGAAAAAAAAAAAAAAAGACTGGCCATTCATTTATCTTCTTCCACCCCTGACCTTTAGTTTCATCGTGATAGAGAATGGGATGGTTCTTCATATGCTTGATTTGGAGTAGTTTCTGCAATTTCACTCCACCGCTGTATTCATCAACCTACTCTACCTCATTGCCATCATCAGCCTTGGCTAGAAGGTCACAATTCAAAGTTAGTTTCGAGCAGAGATTCCTCAGCAACTCTTGGTACTGTTGATGTTTGTGGTACAAAAAAATGGATTGATAACAGAAGTTACTTTAAAAAATCTGAAATGTTTAATGATTAATTTTAATTTAAAATGGTGGTATAAACTGGTCCATTTATCAAGAAAATGTCAGTCTCTCAAGACTTTAGCCTCACATGACAAGTATACATAACATGAAACATAACTTGTTGGTAGCCAACCAAAAGGGTTAGAAGAAAAGTCATGAATAAGAAAATAAAAGCTACATATTGTGACATCTTACTACTTAACAGTAGTAAACAGGGCCTGGCTAGCATGGCTCAGTGGTTGAGCATCGACCCAGGCACCAAGAGGATGTGGGTTCTATTCCTGATTAGGGCATATGCTCAGGCAGTGGTGGCTCAATCCCCTGGTTGGGGGGAATGCAGGAGGTAGCCTATCAAAGTTTCTCTCTAATTGATGTTTCTATATCTCTCTTCCTCTCCATTTCTCTCTCTCTAAAAATAAATAAAAAATATATTTTAGCCCTAGCTGGTTTGGCTCAGTGGATAGAGTGTCAACCTGTGGACTGAAGGACCCCAGGTTTGATTTTGGTCAAGGGCACATGCCCAGGTTTCTGGCTCAATTCCCAGTGTGGTGTGTGTAGGAGGCAGCTGATCAATGATTTTCTCTCATCATTAATGATTCTACTAGGTATCCTGGTTAATAATGGCAGATTTTGATAATTTCAAGAGAAACATCAGAAGTGCTTTACTCAAAGTAATGTCCATTGCTAGCTACACATTCCCCCCATCTTTCAGGTAATTTGTGGACACTGTCCCAATAGAACTTTTCTTGTTTTGAGGCAAACCATTCAGAGACCCAATTTTGTACTTCTTCGTATGTTTTGAAGTGCTGCTCAGAAAGTGCGTGTGCCATCAATGGGAACAAGTGGTAATCTGAAGGAGCAAGGTCTGGTGAATACAGTGGGTGGGTTAATACTTCCCAGGCAAGATCTTTTAACGTGTTTTTAACTGTTTTTTTCTTTTTTAAAAATATATATTTTATTGATTTTTTTTACAGAGAGGAAGGGAGAAGGATAGAAAGTTAGAAACATCGATGAGAGAGAAACATTGATCAGCTGCCTCTTGCACACACCCTACTGGGGATATGCCTTCAAACAAGGTACATGCCCTTGACCAAAATCGAACCTGGGACCCGTCAGTCGTCTGCAGGCCAATGCTCTATCCACTGAGCCAAACTGGTTAGGGCTTTAAGTGGTTTTGAAGTGAGTGATGGTGCATTATCATGTTATCATGAAGCAAAATTACTTTGCCATGTCTTCTGGCACATTATGGTCATTTCACAATCAACACATGGTTCAAATTGACTATTTGTTGTCAGTATTAACTGTTTCACCTGGTTTTAGAAGCTCATAGTACACCATGCCTTCCTGATCCCACCAAACACAGAGCATTGTCTTCTTTCTGAAGATTTGGCCTTGCAGTCAATGTTGATGGTTGACCTGGATCAACTCATGATTTTGTGTGTTTGGGATCCTGAAAATAAATCCACTTTTCACTTCCAGTCACACAATTTGATGCAAAAAAATCTTTCTTTCGTGCCATTGAAGCAACATTTTACTGATGACTTCTCAGTTTGCCATTTGTCTTTCGTTCAGTTGATGTGGCATCCATTTTCCTTCCTATAAAATCTTTCCCATTGCTTGTAAATAATCAGAAATTGTTTGCTGAGCAACGTTTAATCTTTCTGCAAGTTGTTTTGAGTTTGACACGAATCTTCATTCAATAATGCTGGTAATTGTTGGTCTTCAAACTTTTTTAGTTGACCTGGACATTCTTTGTCTTTCATATCAAAATCATCACTTTTAAAGTGTTTAACCCAGCGTTCACAAGGATCTTGAGATGGAGCATGTTCACCATAAGCTTCCCGAAGTACATGATAACTTTCAGCAGCATGTTTCTTCAAAATAAAGTAATGAATTAAAACTTCCCGCAAATGCTCTTTTCTTGGCACGAAATTCGACATTTTTAAGCGTAAAAATATCTATGATGTTAACACCTTCAGAAAATTTGACATATGAAGTTTTGAAGCTTGCTGTCAATACAACAAAATAGCATACATATCAAATCACATATATGTATGTGTAACTCCATCTATTGAAAAAAAAATCATATTATTAAACCAGTACATCTAGTATCTCTCTCTCCCTCTCCCTTCTTCTCTGTGCTAGCCACACACCGAATTTGCCTTTAAAGCAAATGTGACCTCAGGCCAAACAAGCAAGAAGCTGACAGCTGATTAAGGGACCTGTTGGGTAAAGCTTTCTGAAATGATCACATACCTTTCTCTATGTAAATCCATGAAACATTTGGAGGCAAAAAATCAGGGGGTAGGAAGGGAGAAAAAGGAGTGTTTATTTTTGAGCAATAAAAGGGTAGTTAAAATGTTTCCTAAATTTCCACTTTTATGTTCACTTGATTCCTAGCTAGGTGATTCATCTAAGGAAAACCAGATTTAATCTAATATTATTACAATGCAGCATTGTATTATCCGGCAACGTCATTTATAAAAACATATAGAGTGAATTACATTAGGCTACATCCAGCATCATCTAAAACTCAGTTTCATAAAATCAATTTGATTTTTCTTCATGCTGGTCAGAACACATAGCAATAG
Source organism: Murina feae (assembly GCA_004026665.1). Classification (NCBI taxonomy): domain Eukaryota; kingdom Metazoa; phylum Chordata; class Mammalia; order Chiroptera; family Vespertilionidae; genus Murina; species Murina feae. The sequence goes on from PVJC01003644.1 coordinate 57,976, forward strand.
CAGTGTGTGTTTCCTTTTATTCTCATGAAGTTTTTACGTAGCAGCCTCACATTTCCTTGACTTTGAAAGGACGCATAAGCAAGATACCTAGCAGCCAGGGCCTTGTTTTGTGCCCTCAAGTTTCCGCATGCTTCAGAATCTGGAGGTTGATTTAAGACCCACCGTTGGTCTGTGAGAGTCCATTCTGGCTTGTTAATAGTCTGGGGCATGATTTACCTCTGACCCTTGTCTCCCATGGAGTCTAACATGCCTTGGCTTCCTAGACTTTTGTGATTCAAACCAGACAACTTGGACGTGAACACTTGACTCAGAAAATTGCTTAATTAACACAAAAGTGCTAGTCAAATTGACTAATGCTGTTTTTCTGAGTGTTTTTAACATATTGAATTCATCTTATTGTTACATGTTTGCAGCAATGTGAGCTGGGGGCAAACACAGCCCTTAGGTCCGCGCTATGGCTTAGGTAAAACCTCTTTGGCACCATCTTTCATTTCTTCGGAAGGAAGGTAGAGGCCATGATAAGATCTTACTGGTTAGGGCTACTTACGTGATCTTTTCTTTCCTGCTCTTTCCTGGATACTTTCTTGTTACGAAGGGCTGAATGTTATTTACATGGTTTCTCTACTTCTCTCTCTCTCTCTCTCTCTCTCTCTCTCTCTCTCTCTCTCTCTCTCTCTCCTTTTCTCCTTTCCACCCTCTCTCCCTCCCCCTTCTTTTCATTTCTTGTTTTATGATTTCATATTCTTCTCTCTCTCTCCCATTGCTACTTGACTGGAAAGTTCATCCCTTTTGATTTATTACTATTATGTGTCTCTCTATACACCAAGATTAGATGGGACAAGGGTGAGCAAGACACACCTGTTGCCCTCAAGAAGTTCACAGTCTTGTAGGGGAGAGGGAAAGGTAGGTAGGGGATTGTATATGTGGTAAATGCCACAGTGGTTTGAACAGGGTAGGAACATGTATGTATGGCTGCGAGAATAAGCATAAACTGTTGCTGGGTTAGGGGGAATGAGCTGAGTCACTCAGATCTGTTCTCTTAGGAATTTTAACCAGGAATACTGATCAGCCTATTAGTAGTAGGTGCTTAATCAGAAAGGTTATGAAGAAAGATAGGAATTCAGGATCCTCATGAGGTAGCAGAGAATATAAGAAAACAAAGGACACCAGGCAGTATTTGAAGAAAATTAGAATCAGTGACACCACAGGGCATCAGAGCACCACAGGAGACCACCGGCTCCCCTCTCCTTCCTGCCCCCCGCCCCCCGCCCTGAGTGGAGTAGTGGATGGAAAGGCTGCGAGGACTGTGGGTGCATGGGAAAGGTGAATTGACCCAGTGTTTCAGAGGTTGAGGTGGGAGATAATAGAGTGTAACAGTGCTCAGCATTGCATCTAGGATGCTGTGGCTATGCTGTGTGGTCTTTTGCAAACTGACAGTTCCCATACCCACGTTCTCCTTTATAACACGGGGGGAATAATAATAATGAACTTTAGGTTTATTTTAAGAGGAGATGAGATAATCCATGTAAAATGCTTAGCGTAATTCCCTGTGCATCAAATGTTCTGAAAATTATTATCGATTATTATTTCATTCTGCTTCAGCATACTGAAAGGCATCTAAATGGGTGAGTTTCAAACTGTAGGTTGCAATCATGAGGATGTAATGTAATAAATTTGGTGAAGAATAACCAGTAATTTAAAGAAATAGAATAGGGTATATAAAAAACAATTTCTATTGTAAAAGTGTTATTTGAAAAAACTTTTTTTCAGCCATAAAAACATGTGTGTGTGTGTGTGTGTGTGTGTATGCAGGATCCTATTCATAACAATTTGGAGACCACTGTACTATATGAATGCCAGATGGGTAATAGATGGATCATAAAATGCACAATTAATTGGCTTGCCAACTCAAGCTCTGAGAAGGGGACGCCAATCTATCCATTAGTGAATCTGAGGCCATATGCAGTGCTGTTCCAGACTTTGGTGCATACGTGTGTGTGTGTGTGTGTGTGTGTGTGTATGCATGCGTGAGTGCAAATAACAGTTGTCCCTAACTTTGCATGTCCTGGTAATGAGGATTTTGGGATCTCAAAGCTTGCACTTTCTTCAATCTTAGATCATTTTTTTCCCTCTCCGCTGGGATTCCAACTGTGCTGACTCTTTTATATCATTGGGATAAAGAATGGTAGATTTATTGAGAAATGTCTATCCCTGCTCCTTCTATAATCTGTGCACATAATAATACAGAGGCCATCAGTAGTTCAACTTTAAAGTTTGAAATCAAGCATATCGTTGATTCACCAGAATGAATGACTCAGATGAGTTTATTCAAGTGTTCATTTTTGAAAAGTAGCGGAGAAAGCACTTTGAGTAGTTGAGAAAGATCGTTGGCAAATTGACCACTCCCATAGCCATGTTTTCCTTTATAGCATGGGGGGAATAATAATAATTAACTTTAGGTTTATTTTAAGAGGAGATGAGATAATCCATGTAAAGTGCTTAGCGTAGTTCCTTGTCATAACCATTTAAGTAAAAACAGAGTCCCCGAGCTAAGGTAAGATGAAGAGGAAATGTATACATTTTCTAGAATGCATACTTTAATTTAAAGTGTGCCTAAGAATGTATACCATAAAGAATAGATGACATTTCTTGGAATAAATGCGATAACACTACAAAAAAAAGCATGGTTGTCTGCAATTATCAGTAGTAAACAATACTGGAATAACGTAGGAGGGGGGGTAAATACAATTATTGTAAAAGTCTTATATGTCAAGTTGGGGATATGGGGAAGCATCTTTATTGTTGGAAGAAAGACACCCTTGCTAGAGATATCAAGTTAGCCGTCCCTGGCATGTGGATGGTAATGGAGCCGCTGTATGAGGCGTTATTCTCCCTGCTTTCCCACGTTTCCTTCCACATTAATGCTTACTAACAGTTCATTGAGTCTTTTTTGTTGTAGAACTACATTCCCCTGAGATTACTGTTGTCACAAAACCTCTGACCTCAAGGACAAAGCAGTCATGGTACAAGGGTAGGGCAGGGGTGCTTTAAGGAAACCTAACTATGGTCCAGGCTTATTTTAGAACGTTAAAGAATCATAGAATTTGCATCTTTTTGCCTATGGGCTTTGGTGAGTCTCATCCACATCTAAAATAATAAAAGGGTGATATGCTAATTAGACCAGACTTCCTCCAGACATCATTCTGGCCATCCTTCCTGATGAAGCCAGGGCCGGAGGAAAGTCAGCCTGGGTCTGGGTGTCTGCCAATGGCCCAGGGGAAGCCAGCCCAGGTCCTGGGTGCCTGCAGGCAGCCTGGGGGAAGCCAGCTGGGGTCCCGGGTGCCTGCTGGCAGCTGGAGGAGGGAAGCCCAAGTCCCAGGTGCCGGAAGGAGCCAGTGCCAGCAGCTGGCGGAAGGAAGGCCTACTCTTGCATGAATTTTCATGCATCGGGCCTCTAGTACATTTATAAAGATTTAGGTTTTATTCATGAAGGGACCCACTGGGCAGGGCTCCTTACCCAGGCATGTCACCAGGCCCGTCCCATGTCTCTGTTACATCTCCATGGGAAGCCAGGTGCTTCTCTTCCCGGTCATTGTGTATCTTGTTCTGCTGCTACCAGTTTTTCTTTTGTCTGTTCATACGGTGCCAAAAGGTGTTTCCTATTCTATTACCCACACTTCATTCTCTCTGTGTTAAATATGTGTGCTTTTGCTATAATGGCCACAACCAGGAGTGTGCTACTATCCCAGCTCTCTTGCTCGCAGTTAATTCTTTAAATGCAGGGAACTATTCATGTTCAGCTTATCAGAGACTCCATGAAGGTTCCATTCTGCTTTCTGAACCCTGCGGGGTGGTAACAATGCATGCCATATGGCCTCAACAAATACTCCTTTGCAGTGCCCAGTTTTTTTGCAGCCGCCTTTTCCTCTTGAATGTATGTACTCGACGTGATTTTGCATATTCTTCTTTTATATAATGATCCAGATTCTCTGCTCTTCTGTTATATTCTTTCACCATTGCTTCAAGGTCTTTAGCTTAAGCAAAAGATAACAGTGTCATCTACATATTTGAGGTGTCTCCAGTCCTTGAGTCCTTTCCTTTATCTGCAGAAACCTTGAAAGTTTTCTCAAGGCAGGAGGTGAAGAGCCTTGGTGAGCTCCCACCTATTAATTCTGCGCTACAAGATGACCTTTACCACCCAATTTCCCAGTTAAATGTGACTCTGTCATTTGTGAAGATATGTTTGGGGCACATACCATGTGGGTCTTCTATTGCTTCTCTGGCAGGGCTTCCAACAAAGCGTCGTTTTCCATTAAGTCAACATTTTTTTTCAAGTCCCACAAAAGCCATACGAATGACTTGTTTATTACCTATTGTTCAGCCCACTCTGCAGTTTGAAAGCGAATAAAAAATAATACCCACTTTAACTACCCACCCATGCTGGGCTACATCAGTTGTTCCATGTGGTTTATTGTCTATAAAAAAGGTGTAGCTCTAATTGAAGTTCTGGGCCCCAGATAACATTAATCAGATGATTAACTAAGAAGCAGCAGTTGTCAAAGAATACATGTCAACCTAGGAAGCGGCCATACTTTGACATGGACTTAGCCAGCATGGTCAACCGATTAAAAGTGCAAGCGTGACAACACAGAAAACAACACACAGCAGCTATGAAAACATCAGCAACCCTATCCACACCCACAGCCTGTATGCAGCTCTGATCCAGGTACACTCGGCACGTACCCAGTCTCCTCTATTTGTTCCCCCACCCCCTCCCTCCTCATCAGCTTCCCCCTTCCCCTTCTGCCCTTTTTTCCTTAGTGTCTTCCTTTCATCTTGCCAAGGATTGTTTAAGAAAGAGGATTCTATGACAAACATGTGTGGCTGGGTGTTTCACAATGAAATAGTGGGAGAGGTGGCGGTGCTGCAGAAAGATGCTTTATGCGTTATCTATGGCTAAATCACAAATGACTCCAAACAGTGGCTTGGAACAATAAATATATACTAGTATTACCTCATCATTTCTGTGACTTAGGAATCTGGGTCTTGTTTATTTTATTTTATTAAAACAAACGAACATGTTTTTATTGATTTTAGAGAGAGAGGAAGGGAGAGGGAGCGAGAGAAACATCAATGATAAGAGAGAATCATTGATCAGCTGTCTCCTGCACCCCCCCCCCCACTGGGCATTGAGCCTGTAACCCTGATCCCATGATCTCCTGGAAGAACCTGGGTGTGGTTTTGCTGAGAGCTTTTTGACTCAATTCTCCCAGGAGGTGTAATCAAACTGTCAGCTGAGGTTGGGGTCTCATCTGACGCTTGGGGGCCCGGGGGATGGGGCAGGCTCCTCCCCTGGCTGCTGGCAGGTTTCAGTCCTTCACCACATGTGCCCCTCCTAAGGCTGCCTGGTGCCCTGGCAACTGGCTTTCCCCGCAGTGGGCACTCCAGGACCTCATGTGAGCAAGAACACAAATGGAAGCCACAGTCCTTTCATAACCTCGTATTGAGGTGACACCCTTTCATTTTTGCCATATTCTGTTCATCAGGAGTGAGTCCTCCGTCCTGGTCACACTCAGGGACTGGGCTGCCCAAGGGCATGCATGTCAGGAGGTGGGGCATTTAGGGCCACTGCAGAGGCTACCAACCCCAAGGTCCAAAGAGTTGTTTTGCCTTCCCCTCCTCCTCTCAGTTATAATGGAACTTACATTGAATTCCCTTATTTCCTGCAGTTAACGCAGAAGCACTCACTTGTCCCCATATTGATGCATTTGCAAATAGAGTGATTTTCACAGGGAAATGCCTTTCTTCCCAACCCCTACCCGGCTTCATCTCTTTCTATTGAGCTACTACCTACCCATCAAGTTGGCCGTAATGCATTGCTGCTATTTATTCGCCAGGGTAGCCCTGGCATCTAGGGTAGTGTCTTGTGCCCAACTGATAACACACATTTGCAAAGTAAGTAAAATATGTCAATGCCTTTAGACGTCTTCCTTCCTGAGCTCTTCTTCCCTTCATCTCCCTGCATGTTCTGAGGAGGCATGGCGACACCCAGGCTCCAGAGGCAGAATTCCCACATTCACATCCCAATTCTGCCCTATGCTGTCATTGGGGAAGCTAATAAACCTCTCAGCAGCTCAGTTTCTTCACCTATAAATGATGGTAGGGTTGTTCTGTGAGTAAATTTGAGGTCATGTATGTAAAGCTTAGAAGAGTATTTTCACATGACTGACACATGTTTTACTCGACTACTTGCCATTATTCAAGTACTAGAGGCCCAGTGCCTGAAATTCGTGCACGGGGTGGGGGTGGGGGGTGGTCCCTCAGTCCGGCCTGCAATGAAGCTAATGTCCTGCGCCCAGCCTCTGGCCAGAGACCCCTACTTCCATGCAACCAGGGCATGGGTCCCTCAGCCAGGCCTCCAACAAAGCCAGTGTCCTGCGCCTTGGTCTCTGGCCATAGGCCCCTCCCTCCATGCGGCTGGGGTGCGGGACACTGGGCTTTCATCACTGGGGTGATGCTGCCAGCATCCCCCCCCAACCCCCCACTATGGGTGCCGCCATCTTTGTCATGGAGTGATGGTTAATTTGCATATTACTCTTTTATTAGGTAGGATTTCTCATTACTTCATTAGTTTCATTACACTTCTCCTGGGAAGTCTTGCATCACTGTTGTTTACATACTTGGTTTTGATGTCAACAAATAGAATATGTTAGGTCAGTGACCATGGGATCACTCATCCCTCTTCCTTTTCTGCACTGTGGATTCCTTACAGCTGATTATTCTCATCTGGTTTGTTCTTGTGATTTCAGGGTAGGACTGGTATACAATTGTTTTTTAACATGTATTTGTTGGACTTCAGACAAAGCATGGGCAGGAATGATCACCTCTCTCTCTCTCTTTCTTTTTGTATGTGTGTGTCTCTGTGTGAAACCCTTAAGACTCTAGTATTACTGTGCCTTTTATAAAGATGCTCAATTTTTTAAATAGATATGAATTACATGGGTACTCTGTCCCTTTCCTTCTGCCTAACCCTCACTTTCCTACCCCTTGCAGTCAAAATGATTTAACAGAGTGAGTCCAGATTTTTGCCACGTAACACTCAGCAAGCCAAGGCGGGGCCATGCCTAAATAAACGGAAGGGAGTCATTGTGCACATCTTTGGTTTCAACTCCTTATTTGCCTTGGGGCCTTGCCTGCTTCCCTGTAATCTCCGGGATGCATCATTATGATTATTTTTAAACTTATTTTATTAACCAAAAATACATAATTATAGTTCTTTTTTTTAAGGATAGATGATAGTGGTTTGAATATTGGTGAACATGGTAATAAACTGTGGACATGCAGCTCTAAAAAGGTACAAACAAGGGTGTACAGTATATTTCTATTTTCCGCAAAATATTTCTCTGAACCTATTTTTTTTTCATGTAAAACTGATGCCAAACGTACACTTGAAGAATGAAAACCTAGGGGGCTGGTACATGATGTTAAGGTTGATTATGCATATAATCAGATAAAAATGTAGGGAATTCAAAGATATAACCAGGAGAAAAACAGAAAACAGGAATTATCTAATTATTTATTTTGGTTTAAAATGAAAAGATACAATGGCAACTCAAGGAAATGTAAGTTATTCATTTTACTGTAAGTACTCAAGCTAAAGAGCCTGGTTAGATGTTGCATTTGGAAATTGTTTAGAGTTCACATGAACCTATTGTATGGTTTGATTAGTATTGTTTCAGAATTTTCCAATGAAAATTCAAACAAGATATACAACTAGGTGTTCAACAAAACATGATGCCAAATTTTAAAATAACTTATTTTACTAAAATGTAAAGTAAATTTCTAATCTGCCTAGTTTCTATAGGCTATCTTTTAAGTATTTATGATTACAATATAAAGGAAGCTAAACATTAATAAATAGATAACTTTTAATAAGTTATTTCTAATATTATAGACTTTCATATGAGGTTGTGTTGGGAGCACATACAACTGTTTATCTTTATGAATATGTGCAGACTTACAATGAAAACTTTAAAAAATGCTGGTGATATATGGCATGGAAAATAATGGTGCAGCGAGGCCCACTTGTTAGCAACAGGAAAACCCCAGTTTCAATGTACTGCTTTGTGGAAGCATACTCTAACCTTCTCCCACCAGAGTCCTCCCAAGACTGTCTCGGGTCAGTATCATCCAAGAGTGCTCAGGTATCGCTGAGTCTATTGACATGACTTTGAATTCCAAAGAAGTTGAAAAGAGCAGGATGCTTAGAGCCTTACAGAGAAGCATGGATGTAGGCAATGAAAGTCAAATAAAGCTCACAACAAAGTAATTGCCAATATAGAAAGTTAAGAGGCAGGAAAAGAGAGCTATTTCCGTGAAGAACCTGCAGCCCTGGACCTAACAAGTGAGGAGAGGTTGCTTACAATCTTTTACTCACCAACTGAGGAAAGGATGCTCCTTCTCTCTGCCCGGCCAAGGTTGTGTTGTGGTACCACCACCTGCTTTTCCTACCAGAATTCACTTGTGTTATGTCCTGTTCCCTCGGGGACCACTGCAGCGTCAGGTGAGAAATGATGACAATGGGTCAATTTGTTCCACAAGGCTAGCACTTGGGAGAAATTAAAATATTTGTCCTTCAAAGGGATGTTTTAGAAATGATGTTTAAGAAACAATGCTGGAAATATCTAACTCTGTGACAGGATGTCACTGTTTGCCAGGTGAGCCTGAGCTCCCAGACTTTCCTGTCTTAGCAGCGATGACGTATTGAGGTATAGAAGAATGAAATAGTGTTGCATTCTTCAAAGGTAATTCTAAGTAGGTTTCTAGTGTTTTAGGGAAATGGAATGCTAGACAAATGAATAAATCATTATTCCTTTTTATGAGTAGCGACCAACTCTCTATAAAGTTATAGAATCACTATTAGATACTCCAGTGTTATTTTTTGGACTATTCTGAGAGAAATAATACATTAGATATCATTAAAATTGTGTTCAGAAATATAATATGGACTCTTAATTGGCTTAATTTCATATTGCTTTTAGCTTGATTTAATTTTTGAATATAACAAACCAATATTTGACTTGTATGCACCATCAGAAATTGTCATATTTTTTAGGATAAATTTTTACTCATGTTCCCAGGCCTATACTAAAAATGTTAAGAAGCAAAAGACATCGTGAGTTGCAAATTGACAGCCTGAGTAATAGGGTCTTTCCTGCCAGTTGACGTGAAATTCTAAGCACTGGTATTTTTCTTTGCTTATATTTGGCTTTTGGTTAAAATCTAGAATTAAGATGATGTAAAACCATCAGTTGTTTTTTGTTGTTGTTTTTTCTGAGCCTTTGTTTCAGTTACCTTGTAGAAATGGCACACTTTCCTTTAATGTCCTCTGAGTTTATAAAATTTCATGTATCAGCTATGTTAAGCATCAGCTGTAGATCAAATAATTAGAGAAGGAATGATTGGCACTCAGCTGAGACCTCTCCCCAGGAGCCCAGGGGGATGAGGTACTGCTTTCTCTGCAGGCGGAAGCAGTGAGGTGAGCACCGGAAGCTGCTCCTTTGAGAGCCTGTGGCTGCACACAGCTGCCTTTTCATCTTCTCTGGCTCAGAATGCCTCTGCAAAAAGGAAATAACTTCACGTCTGCTTTATGCTTTGATTTGGCCTTCAAGATATGAGAATTTCCAAGTGACCGGTCGAAGTTGGGCATTTCAGGGTCTCCCACCACTGCTTGTGGAGTCAGGGTCTGGATCGCTGGCTGTAAATGGGTTAACTGCTCTGAGCCTTGGTGTTTTAATCTGTAAAATGGAAATTTGCGATAATAACATGTATTTCATGGGGCTGCAGAGAGGAGTAAATTGGGCAATGGATGAAAAATATCTAGTCCAGGGCTTAGTATATTGTAGGCACTAATGCTCATTCATTCTCCTTTTCCTCCATTGTGACCCAGGAGCCAGTTTAACTGACTGGGGGACCTTAGTTGTGTGTTTTGTGCTCATGAGCCTTTATAACTTTCTTCCCAGGGAGCCATACAGATAGCATTCTAAATGCTAAGTTGGGCTAAACTAAAATTAATCCCAAAGCAAGACCTGGGAGATTGATTGGTAGATCTAGCTTTCTATCTGTCTTGATTGTAAGGCATTGGTTCAGAAGGTTTTGGCTCATGTATTTTGGAGGTTGAGAAGTCTGATGATTGGCCATCAGCAAGCTGGGTGCTCAGAAAAGCTGGTGATGTAGTTCGAAGGCCTGGAAACCAGAGAACCAGTGGTACAGCTTCTGATCAGTCGAAAGGCCTGGGGACCAGGAGCTCCAAGGGTGGGAAAAGACTAATATTTGGCTTTTGGTTAAAATCTAGAATTAAGATAATATAAAACCATCAGTTGTATTTCCAGCTCAAATACTTAAGGGAGAGAGAGAGAGAGGAGAGAGAGAGAGATATTCAAACTTGATGCCCAACCACACTGGGGAGAACTGTCTGTTTTCTCTTCTGGAAACACCCTTGCAGACACACCCAGAACTGATGTTTAGTCAGCTCTCTCAGCATTCCATGGCCCAATCAAACTGACATAAAATTAACCATTACAGCCTCCAAGGGGCAAAGATTGTCTCAACTTGTATTATCACCAGCGAGTATGAGAGTATTTACCAGATATAATAGGATATTTTTTAAAAATTTATCTTTATTGTTCAGATTATTAAAGTTGTTCCTCTTTTTTCCCCCATAGCTCCTCTCCTCCCAATTCCCACCCCAACCTCTAACCTTGCCCCCCCATTGTCCTCATCCATAGGTGTACAATTATTGTCCAGTCTCTTCACGCATCCCCAACACCCTTAACCCCCGAAAATTGTCAGTCCACTCCCTTTCTATGCCTCTGATTCTATTCTATTCACCAGTTTATTCTGTTCATCAGATTTTTTATTCACTTGAT